>CM060990.1:548939670-549164670 GCA_030765065.1 Deroplatys truncata
CTGTCGCAACTTGTAGAATAGGAGGGGTGTGAGCAGACGCCATACATAGAGATGGACGGCGGCATAGACACAGAGAGAGAGATACAGACAGATAGAAAGGGAGACGAGGAAAAGGCTGTCGCAGTTCGTAGAATAGGAGGGGTGTGAGCAGACGCCATACATAGACATGGAGATACACAGAGAGAGAGAGAGAGATACAGACAGATAAAGAGAGAGAGGAGGAAAAGGCTGTCGCGACTTGTAGAATAGGAGGGGTGTGAGCAGACACCATACATAGAGATGGAGGGCGGCAGAGACGAGAGACAGGGAGACAGAGGAGGAAAAGGCTGTCGCAACCCGTAAAATAGGAGAGGTGTGAGCAGACATCGTACATAGTGATACAGGGAGGCAGAGACACAGAGAGAGAGAGAGAGAGAGAGAGAGAGAGAGAGACAGACAGACAGACACACAAGGAAAAGGCTGTCGCAACTCGTAGAATAGGAGAGCTGTGAGCACACGACGTGCATAGAGATAGAGGGAGGTAGAGACAGAGAGAGAGAGAGAGGGAGAGAGGGAGAGAGAGACGAGGAAAAGGCTGTCGCAACTCGTAGAAAGATGAGATGTGAGCAGACGCCGTACATAGAGATAGAGAGAGGCAGAGACGGAGAGAGAGAGAGAGGGAGGGAGACAGACAAGGAAAACGCCGTCGCAACTCGTAGAATTGGAGAGGTGTGAATAGACATCGTACATAGAGATAGAGGGAGGCAGAGACACAGAGCGAGAGAGAGAGAGAGAGAGAAGGACAGATAAGGAAAAAGCTGCCGCAACTCGTGGAATAGAAGATGTGTGAGCAGACGCCATATATAGAGATAGAGAGAGAGAGAGACAGACGAGGAAAAGGCTGTCGTAACTCGTAGAATAGGAGAGGTGTGAGCAAATAACGTACATAGAGATAGAGGGAGGCAGAGACACAGAGCGTGAGAGAGCCAGCCAAATGAGGAAAAGGTTGTCGCAACTCGTAAAATAGGAGACGTGTAGGCAGACGCTGTACATAGAGATAGAGGGAGGCAGAGACACAGAGAGAGAGAGAGAGAGAGACAGACAGACGAGAAAACGGCTGTCGTAACTCGTAGAATAGGAGAGGTGTAGGCAGACGCCGTACATAGAGATAGAGGGAGGCAGAGACAGGGAGAGTGAGAGGGAGACGAGGAAAGGTCTGTCGCAGCTCGTAGAATAGGGTGTTAGCAGACGCCGTACATAGAGATAGAAGGAGGCAGAGAGAGAGAGAGCGAGAGAGACGAGGAATAGGCTGTCGCAACTCTTAGAATAGGAGAAGTGTGAGCAGACGCCGTTCCGGGAGATAGAGGGAAGCAGAGAGTGAGAGAGAGACGAGGAAAACGCTGTCGCGACTCGTATAGATGGAGAGGTGTGAGCAGACGCCGTACATAGAAATGGAGGGCGGCAGAGACACAGAGAGAGAGAGAGATACAGATAGAGAGAGAGAGACGAGAAAAATACTGTCGCAACTTGTAGAATAGGAGGGTTGTGAGCAGACGCCGTACATAGAGATGGAGGAAGGCATAGACACAGAGAGATACAGACAGATAGAGAGAGAGAGAAAGGGAGACGAGGAAACGGCTGTCGCAGCTCGTAGAATAGGAAAGGTTTGAGCAGACGCCATACATTGAGATAGAGGGAGGCAGAGACACAGAGAGAGAGAGAGAGGGAGAGAGCGAGAGAGAGAGAGCGTAATGCGGAAAAGGCTGTCCCAACTTGTAGAATAAGAGAGGTGTGAGCAGACGCCGTACATAGAGATGGAGGGAGGCAGAGAGAGTGAGTGAGACACGAGGAAAAGGCTGTCGCAACTCGTAGAATAGGGGAGGTGTGAGCAGACGCCGTACATAGAGATAGAGAGAGGCAGAGACAGAAAGAGAGAGGGATACAGACAAGGAAAAGGCTGTCGGAACTCGTAGAATAGGAGAGGTGTGAGCAGACGCCATATATAGAGAGAGAGAGAGAGAGAAAGAGACAGACGAGGAAAAGGCTGTCGTAACTCGTAGAATAGGAGAGGTGTGAGCAGACGCCGTACATAGAGATAAAGGGAGGCAGAGATACAGAGCGTGAGAGAGACAGACAGATGAGGAAAGGGCAGTCGCAACTCGTAAAATAGGAGTGGTGTGTGCAGATCCCGTACATAGAGATAGAGGGAGCCAGAGACACAGAGAGAGAGAGAGAGAGAGAGCGAGAGAGAGACGAGGAAAAAGCTGTCGCAACTCGTAAAATAGGAGTGGTGTGACAGACCCCGTACATAGAGATAGAGGGAGGAAGGGACAGAGAGAGTGAGCAGGACTCGAAGAAAAGGCTGTCGCATCTCGTAGAATAGGAGTGGTGTGAGCAGACGCCGTACATAGAGATAGAACGAGCCAGAGACAGAGAGAGAGATGAGGAAATGGCTGTCGCAACTCTTAGAATAGGAGAGGTGTGAGCGGACGCCGTTCCGGGAGATAAGAGAGGCAGAGACAGAGAGAGTGAGAGGAAGACAAGGAAAAGGCTATCGCATCTCGTAGAATAGGAGTGGTGTGAGCAGACGCCGTACATAGAGATAGAAGGAGGCAGAGACAGAGAGAGACGAGGAAAAGGCTGTTGCAACACTTAGAATAGGAGAGGTGTGAGCAGAGGCTGTTTCGGGAGATAGAGGCAGGCAGAGAGACAGAGAGCGAGAGAGAGAGACGAGGAAAAGGCTGTCGCAACTTGTAGAATAGGAGGGGTGTGAGCAGACGCCATACATAGAGATGGAGGGCGGCATAGACACAGAGAGAGAGAGAGAGAGATACAGACAGATAGAGAGGGAGACGAGGAAAAGGCTGTTGCAGTTCGTAGAATAGGAGGGGTGTGAGCAGACGCCATACATAGACATGGAGATACACAGAGAGAGAGAGAGAGATACAGACAGATAAAGAGAGAGAGGAGGAATAGGCTGTCGCGACTTGTAGAATAGGAGGGGTGTGAGCAGACACCATACATAGAGATGGAGGGCGGCATAGACACAGAGAGAGATACAGACAGATACAGAGAGAGAGACGAGGAAAAGCCTGTCGCAACTTGTAGAATAGGAGGGGTGTGAGCAGACACCATACATAGAGATGGAGGGCGGCATAGACACAGAGAGAGAGAGAGAGAGAGAGAGCCGCGGAAAAGGCTGTCGCAACTTGTAGAATAAGAGAGATGTGAGCAGACGCCGTACATAGAGATAGAGGGAGATAGAGACAAACAGAGGGAGACGAGGAAAAGACTGTCACAACTCCTAGAATAGGAGAGGTGTGAGCAGACATCGTACGTAGAGATAGAGACGGAGAGAAACCGATACACAGAGAGAGAGAGAGAGAGATGAGTAAAAGGCCGTAAACTCGCAGAATATAAAAGTTGTGATCAGATACCGTATGGTAGAAATAGAGAGAGGCAGATACACAGAGGGAGAGGGAGAGAGATAGAGAAAGAGATGAGTAAAAGGCCGTCAACTCAAAGAATATAAAAGTTGTGAGCAGACGCCGAATGATAGAAATAGAGAGAGGCAGAGATACAGAGAGAGAGAGAGAGAGAAAGAGATGAGGAAAAGGCTGTCGCAACTCGTAGGATAGGAAAGGTGTGAGCAGACATCGTACGTAGGAATAAATAGAGACAGAGAGAAATCGAGACACGGAGAAAGAGAGAGACAGAGACAGAGAGCGGGGGAAAGAGATGTAGAAAAGTCTTTCAAATCGTAGAATACAAGAGTTGTGAGCAGACATAGAGACACAGAGAGACAGAGACACAGAGAGAGAGGGGGAAATGAGGAAAAGGCTGTCGCAACTCTTAGAATTGGAGAGGTGTGAACTGATACCATATCTGCAGAGAATAGTGTGAAAGGACGTGAAGAGAAATCTGTGCCATGTCACAACTCGTGGGGCAGGAGAGGTGTGAGGTGATAGTATAGTACACACACAGAGGGAGAGACAGAGAGAGAGAGAGAAAAGAGAGATGATACGTTTGCGCTATGTTGCACCTCGTAGACTAGGAGAGATGTAAGCTGATACTGTAGGTATGAGAGGGAGAAGAGGATAAGATGTCTGTCTCATATAGCAACCGGTAGAATAAAAGAAGTATGAACCGGTACCATATGTACGGAGAGAGAGAGACGTCTGTCCCATGTCGCCACTCGTAGACAAGGAGAGTTGTGCGCTGGTACCATCCGTACGAGAGAGGGAGAGAGAGAGACGAGGAGGAGAAATCTGTCCCATGTCGGAACTCGCAGAATAGCAGAGGTGTAAACTAATCCGTATGTACATAGAGAAATGAGGAGAAGTCTGTCCCATGTTGTAACTGGTAGAAAAGCAGAGGTGTGGGTTGGTAGCATACATAGAGAGAGAGAGAGAGAAATGAGGAGGACAAGTCGGTCATATGTCGTGACTCTTAGACTAGGACAGCTGTGAGTTGGTGGCATACGTACATAGAGAGAGAGAGAGAGAAAGTTGAAGATCAGAGGCCTATCGCATGTCGTAAGTATACAATAAGCGGACTGTGAGTTGCTCGCATACGTACACAGAGAGATACGTCTTTCCCACGTTGTAACTCGTAGAATAGGAGAGCTACCTATATCTATTGATAACTCCGTCCGCCAAGACAATGAAACAATGGAGGACTTTACCCCATCGGAATGTTTAGTTCGCGACCAACGTTTGCCGCCCTCCCACTCCGAGACTTCGAACCAAAACAAACGCCGTTGCACTGCCCCACCTTCACCACAGTCTACTGCCTCTCGTTATGCCTATACAATTCCTACCTCTAATCGTTTCTACCCTTTAACTGAAGTTCCAGATCACCACTCCTCTAATACTGCTCCCATCTCTTAGAAAGAGAAAATTCCTCCAATTTGTGTCCGTAATGTTCCCATTAGTCATTGTTTTTGCAAGATGTTAAGAAATGTGTGTTATCTGAGTTTCATACTGAGCTTCGGGGAACCCTTCTTAAGGTTTATGCTTCTACTTCTACGGACTTTCGCTCCCTTACCTCCTATTTCACCTCTATTCAACAAGAGTACTATACTTATCGCAATCCTTCGGACAAACTTTTCTCCGTTGTCATACGCAACTTATTATGCTCACTCAGTGATCAAGAGGTTTATGACGATCTTTGTGTGTTACACTTTCCTGTTCGTAAAGTGACACGTTTACTTCGTAGGAACAAGGAACCCATGCCCATCTATGTGGTTGACCTCGTCAACAATGACAAAGGTAAAACTATTCTTAATCTTTCCCGATTGTTGTACAGTGTGGTGAAAGTTGAACCTCGCCGTCATAATACGGAACTGCCTCAGTGTACTAACTGTCAAACCTATGGTCTCACCAAAAACTACTGCCGTCTAGGACCCCGCTGTGTTCGCTGTTTAGGCAACCATCACTTCTCCAAGTGCACGAAGCCCTCTTCTACGCCGGCTCAGTGTGTTAATTGCCAACAAGACCATCCGGCTAACTATCGTGGCTGTCCACATTATTTACAACTGAAGGCACTACAGTCTCGGCGATTCCAGCAGCCGGCACCATCTTCACGTCCCAGTTCACAGCAATCACCCTCAGCTTCTGTCCAACAACAGCAAGAACCACCGCGACAGCCACTGGGCCAACAACAACCCAGACAGAGTGCATCATCTCCAAATGTTTCTATTCTGCCCTCTCGGACTTATTCTCAAGTTCTAACTGGTCGTTCTCCTGCCTCTGAAGGACGCCCTTCAGCCGCTTCATCAGAGGATTCTGCCTCAGCCTCTCCGTCTTGGACTTTTCTGAAAGATCTGCTAGCACCGTTAGGTACATTTCTCCACACCCTGTTTTCTCCAGCTCTGCCACAACTGATGCAGCTTCTTCGATCCCTTCTTTCTCCTATGTTTCCGATGGCCACCCATAATCTGTTGTCTCTACGCCAGCTCACCCTCCTTAACTGGAACTCTAACGGCCTTCGAGCTAAACGCTCCTCTTTCATTGCATTTCTCACTCACCATAATGTTGACATTGCTTGTGTTATACAAACTCATTTTCTTCCTAATGAATCTTTCTCTATTCCTGGTTATGTCATTTATCAGCAGGACCGTGAAACAGAGAGAGCTTCCGGTGGTGTAGCTCTTCTCATCTGCCGTTCTTTGAGTGACAGTGAGATATTTCTTCCCCACGTGCCCAGTCTGGTGATGACGGGTATAAAACTACACAGTGCGGATGGCAGTGACCTCGTCATTCTAAGCACTTACAAGCCACCTAATCGCCGGTTGAATACTACCTAGCTCTCATTTCTCATTCCTTTGGGGAACAGCACTCTCCTTTTAGGTGACCTTAACTGTAAACATTCCTCCTGGGGGTGCCGATCAACCAATCCAAATGGCGACTCCTGTTTACAGCTCTTCCCTCCTACGGCCTGTGCAGTAAAACTGTTTTCACTGTGCAACTGTACATTCTGTTATTGCCTTGCCCCCAGTCTCCTCTGATCCCCAGAGCTCGATGACGTTAGGCATGTTAACAAAAGCATTGGCGTCCTCCTTCAAGGGCACTCATATCGTGGCCGACTGGTACTTCACTTTTTCAAATAAACACTCCATTTAGCAAAATTAAAACCGTTATAGTACCATTCTGAGAAAATACTCAAGTAATAGAAGCAGAGTAGAAGATACTCTAGCGCCCATCTTACAAAGTGCGGGTACTCATATTTGATATGAGTAAAAGCTAGCATATTCTCAGTTTTATAACTTGATTCTCTTTTCATGTTGAGTATGGTTATATGCATTCTAACTTCAGTGTACGTGTTGATTTAGTTTAATGCACTTAAAAGTAAATCTGAATAGAATGGCAGAATGTAGTAACTATATACAACTCGTCGAAAAATTTACATACAGCCTTGGGCATTCAAGAAGTTTCAAAATGTCCTACTGCTTCACAAAAACATAAGTCAGAAGTGTCATCGAAAGTCAGTTTTATTAATCATCATTAGTATGTAAATTGGTAACTTCAAAATCCAGTTATAAGAAAACTGCTTTACAGTACAAATAGATACTAGAATCAGTCGGATTTGAATCTTCATTCAATACCTCCTGAGTTATGACTTTCCAAACCGTTTTATATATATATATATATATATATATATTTATATATGTGTGTGTCCGGTTTCATTTTATTTATTGATTGGCTAATATTGCCACGAACAGTCAAGAAGGTCCTAAACCTAATACATAAACTAAAGTATCAGTGAAAATCACATATATTGATTAACCTGATTGTGTAAAGTCTTTACTTCAAAATTTAGTTACCTATTGCTTTATGAGAAAATTGTTTCGCATTAAAAATAGATCTTGTGATTCTAGAAACGGTTGGATTTGAATTTCCGTTCAGCACCGCATAGGTTATGACTTTTCAGGCCGTAAGTATTATTTTCTTTTTGCCTGATTTATTGATTTTATATGTTTGTTTATCACCTACTTTATTGTTGTTTTTCTTATTTAAATTATAGTTAAGCCATTGTTCATGTTGCTTCAATTAATTATGATACAGAACCAAATGCAACAAAACTATACACCACTACCACAGGATACCAAACAGTTGAGCACAACACCACCTATCACCTGAGCTATATGGTTAAAGAGTTCAGCTATCACGAGTGTACGCCCACTTAAGTGATCAAAATATCTTTTGAGATGAGCATATACTCTTATGAGTTAGGAGGATTTTAATGCTAGGAAAATGAGTATATTCTTATTGATTTGAGTATATAGTCACAGAAAGTGTTCATACTCATGAGTATTAACTTTGAGAAGGTACTTGCTTTTTATTCACATAACTCGAAGAATAAGAGAGGTGTACACTGGTACCATTCCTAGAGAGAGAGAGAGAGAAAGAGAGAGACAGACAGACATAGCTGAGGAGATACTGCCCCATGTTACAACTCGTGGTATAGGAGAGGTGTGAACTGGTACCACTTACACAGAAAGACAAAGAGAGAAAGAGAGATGAGAAGTCTGTCTCATGCCGCAACACGCCCATTAGGAGAGATGTGGCCTGTAACATATATACAGAAAGAGAGAAAAAGCAAGATAGAGGGAGAGAAAGAGAGATGGCGAGAGGGAGAGAAATTGAAGGGGCGAAGTGAAATCAATCTCCAGTGGCAAGTCGCAGAGTAGGAGAGATGTGGACTGGTACACTCGTTTCCTTTATGCCATCCCCGCAACTTTGGGAGTAATTCTACTGACCTTCACAGGTGAGTGTGTATAGCAAGGAGGCGGTATGTATATCTGTTTACCTTTTCGCGTATGCAGGGTGGTCGTGTTTTACGAGCGCAATACCAGATTGTTCACATATGAATATATAGCTTTGAGCAATAGCTCTAATCATTATCACGTACATATAATTACCATGCTTAAATATACCAGGTGTTAAAAAAAAGTATCGTATGTTTTGAGAGGTGTAGTATGGGCCAAAACAAGAAAAAACTAGTAAATATGGGCTCAAAAATTTATACCTTAAGAGCTATGAGCATTTGTTTATCTTCGCTACTGTGAAACATCTCTTCTACTGCAAGCTGTTTGCTATTTCCTACGTACGACCTACAACAGGCAGTAAAGAAATTGGGACACATTACTCTGTTATTGTCCATGAATACAGCATGCAGCAAACATGTCAGTGTCGTTATGTAAACCGTATTCACAGATCTGGGTAAGTGCAACGCATATTATTATTAATTCTAATGGAATCAGTCTGTGTTTTGATAAGTTTGTGAAATGCATTTACATTGCGGGTTTATCTTTAAACCTTTGGTGCATGCAACCCCCATTAGTAATGCACAAACACTACAGGAAGGCATCATCAATGCCTGCCAGAGCATCCGTAACCAACCTATATTGGTGTGAGTGCGTGATTCCCTAAGATTCGACAGAAGCATGCCTTACAGAAGTATGGGCACCATACTGAGCACCTCCTTTAGCAATTGTTCACAAGTGCAGGTTGTATGTAATTACATTAGAAGCTTTGCTGCTTCCCAGTATCTGAGTAGTGTGCCCTTATTTGTTTACTGCATTCTGTAGGCCATCCGTAATAGCAGAAAGCTTGTAGTAGGAAGAGATGCTTCACAGTAGCGAAAATGAACGAGCTCTCCTAGCTGTTAAGTTCTGCATTTTAGAGACCATGTTTACTGGACATTTTTTCTTGCTTTTGTCCATACTACCACCTTGCAAAATATGGAATAATTTTTCTTTAACACGCTGTATAACAATATAAAACTGTTTTGCAAAGTTTACTGGACATTATTTTAATACTCTTTCCGATATCTATTCTTGTGTAATCCTGATTTACCCGCCTAGGCATTGAATCGCTCGTCGCCTTTGGGAACACTAACATGAAATGTGAGAACATATGCGTTTAGAGTCAAGATTTCTTCCAGCACTTAAGCGATATAAGTGCCTAGGTGGCTAAATCAGGTAATGGACAATAATGGATATTGGACAGACTATTAAAATAATGTCTAGTAAATGTGTCCTTTTTTAGAGTAAGCAGTATAACTTACTTCAGTTTTACATTATATTATCATTAAAAATACCTTTTTCTTGGAGAAATTGTACAAACCAGTGTTTCATTTAGTTGCATATGCAGATTGGACAGATGATTCCTGTAATGCCTAGTAAATATATCCTCTTTGAGACCAAAAGTATAATGTATTTCGGTTTTATATTCTGTTGCCATTAAAAATATTTTTCGTAGATATATTTGTGCAAAAATGGTTTGATTCAGTTGCACATTATATTAACATGGCTATTATGAGTGATGATTAAAGCTATTGCTCAAAGTTATATATTCATATACTGAATAATCTAGAATTGTTGACGTAAAACAGGAGGCCACTGCATGGGCGTAAAGCTAAAATGATACACTCACCTCCTCCTTGCTATACTTCCTCAGCTGTGAAGGCCAGTAGAATGCCTCACAAAGCTCCGAGAACATAATAAATGGAAGGGAGTGTACAATATACACAGAAAGAGAGAGAGAGAGAGAGAAGTCTTTACCACGTGGCAACTCGCAGAATAGGAGAGGTGCGTGGACTGGTATCATATATACAGAAAGAGAAAGAGAGAGAGAGAGAGAACGAGATATGAAGAGAAGTCTATCTCACGTGGCAACTCGCAAAATAGGAGAGATGTTGACTGGTATCATTCACATAGAAAGAGAGAAGGGGCGAGAGAGAGAGAGAAGAAAGGTCTGTCATAAATAGCAAGTCGCAGAATAGGAGAGGTGAGAGCTGCTATCATACATACAGCAAGAGAGAGAGAAGGAGAGGGGGACGAGTAGGACTCTGTCCCTCGTAGTAACTCGCAGAATAGGAGAGGTGCGGACTGGTGCCATATATACAGAAAGGGAAAGGGAGAGTGAGAGAGAGACCAGGAAAAGTCTGTCCTACGTGACAACATGCAAAATATGAGAGTTTTGGACTGTTACCTACATACTGTAAGAGAGAAAGAGGGGCTAGGGAGAGAGCTAGAGACGAGGAAAGGTTAGTCTCACGAGGCAATACACCGATTAGGAGAGTTTGTGAGCTGGTACCTACAGTAAGAGAGAGAGAGAGAGAGAGACGAGGAGAAGTCTGTACCATGCGACAACTCACAGAATAGGAGAGGTGTGGACTGGTACCCTACACATGGTAGGGGAGAGAAGGATAGAGAGAGAGAGAAAGAGACAAGGAGAACTCTGTTCCACTGGAAACTCCTAGAATAGCAGAAATGTGGGCTGATACCATGCATACTGTAAGAGACCGAGAGAGAGAAAGAGAGGCAAGGAGAAGTCTTCCTCTCGTGCCAATTCGCAGTATAGGAGAGGTGT
Organism: Deroplatys truncata; assembly: GCA_030765065.1. NCBI lineage: Eukaryota > Metazoa > Arthropoda > Insecta > Mantodea > Mantidae > Deroplatys > Deroplatys truncata. The sequence goes on from CM060990.1 coordinate 548,950,527, forward strand.
GGGCCGACACCACACGTACAGTAAGAGACAGAGAGAGGGAGGGAGAGAGACAAGGAGAAGCCTGCCCCATGTTTCAACACGCAGAATAAAAGAGGTATGGACTGGTACCACACATACAGTAGGAGACAGAAGGAGAGAGATAGAGGGGGAGAGGGAGGTGAGGAGAAATCTGTCCCACGTGGCAACTGGCAGAAAAGGAAATTTGCGGACTGATACCATACATACGAAAAGAGAGAGAGAGGGAGAGATGAGGATAGGTCGGTCCCACGTGACAACATGCACAATAGGAGAGGTCTGGGCTGGTACCATACATATCGAAAGAGAGGGAGACGAGGATAGGTCGGTCCCACATGAAAACACGAAGAATAGGAGAGGTGTGGGTTGGTACCATAGATACAGAAAGAGAGGGAGACGAGGATAGGTCGGTCTCGCGTGACAACATGCACAATAGGGGAGAGAATTAAATTTAATTGAGATTTATTTATGGACGCTCTTTAACTACTATGGTCGTTAGCGTCCCATTCTATTTTGGGAGTGAACGACCGGAAATTTTGCTCAGAGGCCTCTTATCAGGCTTGAGGTTCTTTTACGTGCCGTAAATCTACGAAACGGGACCACCGGCTTTACTTCCCTTCCGAAGGAAGCCATGCTAAGGAGTTTTACGCCCGAAAAAAGCCATCGCCCTCCGCCGGGTTTGAACCCACGACCTCGGGAACGAGAGGCTAGCACGGTACCACTAGTCCACGGAGGACGACAGAATAGGAGACGTGTGGGCTGGTGACATACATACAGAAATAGAGGGATACGAGGATAGGAAGGTCCCATGTGATAACATGCTGAATAGGTGAGGTGTGGGCTGGTGACATACATACAGAAATAGAGGGATACGAGGATAGGAAGGTTCCATGTGATAACATGCTGAATAGGTGAGGTGTGGGCTGGTACCATACATACTAAGAAAGAGAGAGATATATGAGAAGAAGTCCTTTCCATGTGTGAACACGCAGAATAGGACAGGTTGGGTTGGTACCATACATATAATAAGAGAGAGAGATACAAGGAAAAGTCTGTCCTACATGACAACACGAAGAATAGGAGAGGTGTGGGCTGGTACCATACTTATAGAAGGAGACTCAGAGAGAGAAACAAGAGAGTCGAGGAGAAGTTTTTCCTTCGTATCAACTAGCAGAATAGGAGGGATGTAGACTGATACCACACACAAAATAGGAGAGAATGACATAAGGAAAGGGAGAGAAAGGCGAGAAGTCTGTCCCACGTGCAAACACACAGAATAGGAGAGGTATGGGCTGTGTCATACATACAGTACGAGGTAGAGAGAGAGAGAGAGAGAGAGAGAGTGAGAGTGAGAGAAAGACGACGAGAAGTCCGTCGCACATGGCAACTAGCAGAATAGAAACAAGGAGAAGTATGTCCCACGTGTCAACACGCAGAATAGGAGAGGTGTGTACTGGTACTATACTTACTACAGTAAGTGACAGAGAGAGAGAGAGAGAGAGAAAGGGAATGAAGCGAGGAGAAGTTTGTTCCACGTGGCAACTATCAGAACAGGAGAGGTGTGGACTGGTACCATACATGAAGTAAGAGAGAGAGAGAGAGAGAGAGAGAGAGAGAAACGAGCAGAAGTCCGTCCCGCGTGACTACACACAGAATAGGACAGGCGTGGACTGCTACCATACATAAAGTAAGAGAGAGCGAAAGACGATTATAGGTCGGTCCCACGGGACACAGCGCAGGATAGAAAAGGCGTAGACTGGTGCCATACGTACAGAAAGAGAGAGAGAGAGAGAGAGAGAGAGTGACGAGGATAGGTCTCGGTCCTACGTGATAACACGCAGAATAGGAGAGCTGTGGGCTGGTACCATATATAAAGTAAGAGAGAGAGAGACGAGTATAGACCGGTCCCACGTGACACAGCGCACAATAGGAGAGGTGTAGTCTGGTGCCATACATACAGAAAGAGAGAGAGAGAGAGAGAGAAAGAGAGAGAGACGAGGAGAAGTCTGTACCACTTAGCAACTCGCGGAATAAGAGAGGTGTGGAATGGTAGAATATGTACACAGAGAAGGATATAGATGAACATATCTTGCTTTCAGTCTCGTGATTTGTATTTAATATGTAATAGAACTTTCCTCTTGTTTTCTAATTTACCTATTTCCTTCTTTTCATTCTTTCTTTCTTCCGTCTTTCTTTTACAATGCCTTTGTTGAATCATTTTCCACATTGAAGTAAAACAAAATTAATTAAATCACACAGAATGCGACTTATCAAACTCTTAAACTTTCTATCATAAAATTTTCTGAAGATGTGCATAATTTGTTGCAAATAGAATAGAAATTGATGCACGTAGTTATCTGCAGCTTCAATGAAGCAGGGCTATCTTTCTCTCTAAATGTTTACACAGGAAAACACGATGGTTGGTAATGGTAAACATTCCACAAGCACTGAATACAATGGATGTATACGCAGTCACTTGGACAATGTGCCAATTCATGCAAGGGTGAAGTTTTTTCTTGAATAACTCTCTAGGGTAGAGGTAGAGGTAATTCAATGCAGGGAGACACCTCGCGCGCTGGGACCTGCACAGATCAATTGCGACTACCACCCTCAGGAGGAAGGGATGAGGTGAAGGAATCACAGGAGGCTACGGGCCCTAGGTAGACAGGCCACAGAGACGCACGGAAGTTCCTAACATTTCCGAGCTAGCAAATCCGTCTTGCTGATGGACTGCCGAAGGAGGACGAAGAACGACCCATCAATCAAGCAGTCCTCTGATGCCCACGGGAAATACTCTTTCCATTGAGCATGCATCCGCGCCATCTGTCCGGCACCGTAATGCGCCACAAAGCCTAGAAACACACCGGAAGGTTAGCAGCAAACGGAATGTAAGGGAAATGATGGATAGGAAATCGCGGTAGTGAAGAAACTACCCCAGCATTCGTGTGCCGACCCTAGGAAAACCACGAAAAGCCTATGGGACAGAGTTGGCGGTCGCTGAGGATCGAGCCCGGGACGCCCCGAATGCGAGTCGTACACTTCACCGCGGCGCTACCTCGCTCGGTAACTCTCTAAGGTATTCGTTATTTTAATGTCATTCCTTTTCATCAAAATACCTCCCAAGTATCAATTACGTCATTGATTCAAATGAGCTCTAGGGAAACTTCGGTACATAAATGTGATCACCTTATATGTACATTACGTATGGCTCTGTAACTTACCTGTAGCATGCAGACTGTTAAATATGTTAGAACAAATGCTGCTGTAACTGTTAGTCTCTGCCAATGAAAATAGTCAGCGGCAAACAGGAACATAGTTTGCCCAACCAGATTCATACATAGTAAGATTCTTGCTGTAGATGCATGAGGTACTGAAATCGAACAAAGATGAACTAAAATAAACACGGACTACGCCGGTATACACTTGAGTCCATAAACTTAATGTAGTAGTTAAGCTTAAAGCTATAACATCAGCGGAGGTTTAAATCAATAAGGTTAAATCAATAAAAAGAACATCTACAGCAGCAGGTGTAAAGAACAGTAAAAAAAGAAGAAGAAGCAAGAATAAAAGAAAGAAAGAAAAGAAAAGAAGAAATGGATTGCGATTAACCATGTTTAATGCTACTTTTAAAGCATTTACTTTCGGCGGTATTTTTAAAATGGATATGAGGTGGTGTACATAGGTAAAACTAGACTCATCTCTTGAAAGAGAAACCACTGAATTATTTTATTTGTGCTAGATAACTTAAGCACAGCTCCGATGAAAATTTCTTATAATATTTATTAAACATTCTTATATTAAAACCAGAGATAAAAGCAACAATTGAATGTCCTTACCACCCTTAATGAGTGCTGTCCATGGCGTAATGCATATTCTGGAATGTGGCGGTACGATGCCTGGTAGAGATGTCTGATGAAGCATTGTAGAGATTCTGCTTGCTTGTACCGAAACTAGGTTTCCACCAATTCCACTAATAATTGGCTGGAAAACCACGAAACCTGTGTACTTATCCACGACGTTACCCAGTACAACACCGCCCAGGCTGTAAACGAGTATAAGTAGTTGTACAATTTAAACGAAAACCTGTAAAACAGGTAGTAACTTTTACAGTGATTATTAAAACTATAATGCAAAAATAATGAATAGGACAGACATCTGTTAGATCACGGTGTTTTACATCGGTTGTCAATACTGCAATGCATGAATAATGAGTAAGGCAGACTTCTGTCCGATGATGGTGTTTTACAGTGGTTGTTAATACCGCAACACAGCAATAATGAATAGGACAGACATCTTTCCGATGTTCGTGTTTTACAGTGGTTGTTAATACCGCAACACAGCAATAATGAATAGGACAGACATCTTTCCGATGTTCGTGTTTTACAGTGGTTGTTAATACCGCAATACAGCAATAATGAATAGGACAGACGTCTGTATGATCATGGTATTTTTTACAAACGTGGTTAATACTGCGATACAACAATAATGAAGAGGGCAGACATTGGTATGATTATGGTGTTTTTACTTAGTTTGTTAGTACTGCAATGCAACAATAATGCATAGAACAGACGTCCGTACGTTCATGGTGTTCTTACGGTGAATGTTAATACTGCACTGCAACAATATGAATAATACAGACATCTGTACATTCATGATGTCTTGTAGAGTGGTTACTAATTGTAGTATGATCATGGTGTTTTGTCAGTAGAAGTTAATACTGCAACAAAACAATACAAAAAGGAATGGACATCTGTACATCATCCTGTTTTGTACGGTTGTTTTTAATTGTTGTACGATCATGCTGTTTTGTATAGTAGAGGTTAATACTGCAATACAACCATACCGGATAAAACAGACATCTGTACTATCTTGATGTTATGATCATGGTGTTTTGTCAGTAGAAGTTAATACTGCAACAAAACAATACAAAAAGGAACGGACATCTGTACATCATCCTGTTTTGTACGGTTGTTTTTAATTGTTGTACGATCATGCTGTTTTGTATAGTAGAGGTTAATACTGCAATACAACCATACCGGATAAAACAGACATCTGTACTATCTTGATGTTATGATCATGGTGTTTTGTCAGTAGAAGTTAATACTGCAACAAAACAATACAAAAAGGAACGGACATCTGTACATCATCCTGTTTTGTACGGTTGTTTTTAATTGTTGTACGATCATGCTGTTTTGTATAGTAGAGGTTAATACTGCAATACAACCATACCGGATAAAACAGACATCTGTACTATCTTGATGTTATGTACAGTAGTGATTAATAATGCAGTGCCACAATATCGGATACAAAAGACATCCTTATGATCATGGTGTTTTGTACAGTAGGGGTTAATACTGTAATGAAACAATGCCGGATACAACAGACATCTATACGATCAAGATGCTTTGTAAAGTAGAGGTTAATAGTACAATGAAACAGTACCGGATGCAAAATATATTTGTACGTTCATGGTATTTTGTACAGTGGTTGTAAGTAATGCAATGCAACAAGAATGAATAGGACAGTATCTGCACGATCATTTCTTTTTGTACAGTGACTGATAATACTGCAGTATAACAATTATGGGTAGGACAGACATCTGAACGATCATAGTTTTTGTATAGTGGCTGACAATACCGCAGCACAGCAATAATGGATAGGGCAGACATCTGCACGATCATGGTTTTTTGTATAGTGGTTGATGATGGGGCAGACATCTGCACGATCACCATTTTTCGTATAGTGGCTGATAATACCGCAGTATAGCAATAATGGATAGGACAGATATCTGCACGATCATGGTTTTTGTATACTGGCTGATAATACCGCAGTAGAGCAATAATGGATAGGGCAGACATCTGAACGATCATGGTTTTTTTCATAGTGGCTGATAATACTGCAGTATGGCAATAATGGATAGGACAGACATCTGCACGATCATGGTTTTTGTATAGTGGCTGATAATACCGCAGTAGAGCAATAATGGATAGGACAGACATCTGCACGATCATGGTTTTTGTATAGTGGCTGATAATACCGCAGTAGAGCAATAATGGATAGGACAGACATCTGCACGATCATGGTTTTTGTATAGTGGCTGATAATACTGCAGTAGAGCAATAATGGATGGGGCAGACATCTGCACTATCACCATTTTTCGTATAGTGGCTGATAATACCGCAGTATAGCAATAATGGATAGGACAGACATCTGCACGATCATGGTTTTTGTATAGTGGCTGATAATACCGCAGTAGAGCAATAATGGATAGGGCAGACATCTGCACGATCATGGTTTTTTTATAGTGGCTGATAATACCGCAGTATAGCAATAATGGATAGGACAGACATCTGCACGATCATGGTTTTTGTATAGTGGCTGATAATACTGCAGTAGAGCAATAATGGATAGGGCAGACATCTGCACGATCATGGTTTTTTTATAGTGGCTGATAATACCGCAGTATAGCAATAATGGATAGGACAGACATCTGCACGATCATGGTTTTTGTATAGTGGCTGATAATACCGCAGTAGAGCAATAATGGATAGGGCAGACATCTGCACGATCATGGTTTTTTTATAGTGGCTGATAATACCGCAGTATAGCAATAATGGATAGGACAGACATCTGCACGATCATGGTTTTTGTATAGTGGCTGATAATACTGCAGTAGAGCAATAATGGATAGGGCAGACATCTGCACGATCATGGTTTTTTGTAGTGGCTGATAATACTGCAGTATAGTAATGGATGGGGCAGACATCTGCACGATCACCATTTTTGTATAGTGGCTGATAATACCGCAGTATAGCAATAATGGATAGGATAGAAATCTGTACGATCATGGATTTTGTATAGTGGCTGATAATACTGAAGTATAACAATAATGGATAGGGCACACGTCTGCACGATCATGGTTGCTTATATAGTAGATGATAATACTGCAGCGTAACAATGATGCATAAAACACACATCTGCACGATCATGGTTTTTTGTATATTGTTTGATAATACTTCAGTTAAACAATGACAAATGGGTCACACATCTGCATGATCATGGCTTTTTGTATGGTTTTGTGAGTAGCATATATAAAGGTATTCTGGCTCACTTTTGCGTTTATATGGGAAAGGAGGGAAAACGAGGGTAGATGCGACGGTTCAAGGAGGAAAATGCGTTTATATGGGGATGATAGGGAAAACGTGCACAGATGATAGCCTAGACAGATTTTGTAGGAGCAGGAATATGGACTTATATACAGGGGAGAGAGGGAATACGAGGAGAGGTACTAGACTAGACAGGGCTTGAAGGGTAGAATATGACTTTTATATGGGAGAGCTAGCAAACCTAGGAGAGGTAGTAGGCTAGGAGGGTATCAATGGTAGAGTATGCGTTTATATAGGAGAGATAGGGAATACGAGGACCGATGCTAGGCTAGACAGAGGCTGGGGTAGGGGAATGCGCCTTATATGAGAGAGGTAGAGAACACGAGGAGAAGTGCTAGGCTAGACAGAGTTTGAGGTGTGGAGTATGCGTTTTCATGGGAAGGATAGGGAAAACGTAGACAGATGGTATGCTGGACAGATGCTGAAGGAGGGGAATATAGGCTTAAATGGGAGAGATAGGGAATACGAGGAGAGGTGCTAGACTAGACAGGACTTGAAGGGTAGAATATGGGTTTTATATGGGAGAGCTAGCAAATCGAGCAGCGGTATTAGGCTACGTGGTTTTGAATAGTCGAGTATGCGTTCATATGAAGAGACGAGGAAAACAAGGGTAGATGCTAGGTTAAGACAGCCTTCAAGGAGGAAAATGCGTTTATATGGGGGAGAAGGGAAAAACGAGGTGAGATCCGAGGTAGAGCAGGTGCTTAAGGAGGAGGGAACGCCCTTTATATCATAGAGGTAAAGAATACGAGGAGAGGTAGTAGATTAGACAGAGGTCGAGGAGTACGGTATTCGTTTATGTGCGGAAGATATGGAAAACGGAGAGAGATCCTATGCTAGAAGAGAGATGAAGGATGTCAATGCGCTTTATATGAAAGAGGTAGGGAATACGAGGAGAGATGCTAATCTAGACAGGGGTTGAAGAGTAGAGTATGCGTTTATATGGGAAAATATAGGAAAACGAGAAGAGAGCTTAGGGAGGTTAGTGTTATGTATGTGTAATGTTCGTCCATGCATAACATCATTTAGACTCATTGACTTCAGGATTTAAACGCTAATTAAAGCTATATTGTGTTCCAATGTACCGGTATCGCGCCTCTAAAGGGCTACACGCAGACCCTCGATCGAAGTACCCCGCCGCGTGTATTTTGATTGATACGGTATAAAGAGCAATTCGCACAGTATCGTATATATGTAGGGTAAAACGGTTAGTATCACAAGTGTTCATGGTAATTCGAGGAACGATTCGTACCAGAGGTATGTAAGGTAATTTTCATATGATTCGGGTGTTACAGGTATTCGTGGTAATATAGAGAGTGATTAGACTATAAACATTTTTCATCCAACGTTACATCACTTTTATATACCTTTTTCTAAATGTTACAATCTTGTAATATGTTAAAAACATAGTGTGCGAGACGGAGCGGGATAAACTGCATATTGGTTTACAGTGAAGGTATATAGGTGAAGATATACGTAACACTGTGTAACGTAACCAACAAACGTAACCAAGTAACAAGACGTAACACAACGTAACATAAGCACGTAACCGCGTTACAAGATGTAACACCGCGTAACATAACCACGTAACAATACGTCACACCACGTAATATAGCCACGTATCCACGTGACAAAACATAACTTCACGTAACAAGAAGTAACACCACGTATCATAACCACGTGACAACACGTAACCACCATAACATCGCGTAACATAAGCACGTAACTAAGTAACAAGACGTAACAAAACGTAGCAACCATGTAGCCACGTATCAGAACCACCTAACAAGACGTAATACCCTGTGACTTGACGTAACCAGAAACGTAACAAGACGTAACACCACCTAATCTCCCTAAACAGAGCAAACCTCGAGATTATTTTAGTGAAATTGCGGCGTTTTATTGGTTTTATTATTTGAGAGTCTTAATTGAAAAGTTGTACATCCACATACCTTTATTTTAGTTCGTTGTAGGCGCCTCTCCCCTTTATATAGGCTTGAAGCTCTAGGATTGCTCCTAATGGCAGGGTTAACGCCGCCGCTTCCATCTTCTTATTCTTCTTTATTCATTAGATGTCTGCTAGATGTATACACATCACGTGGGTAGACTTCCATTTGTTTTAAATTGTAGACTCACGGAGAAAATCTTCATCACCGGCTTACATTCCCTAAAGCACTATTTGTAATGCTGTAATGCCCATATGCATATTTCGTTATGCCATTCTCGGCAATAACTCTTTTATCGTCGTATGGAGTCAATGTAATTTTATTCTCTTGCACTGTGGCAAGAGCATGCTGTCGAGACAGGCTCACATTCATGGGCATTCTTATTATTTCTCTGATTTTAAGACAGTCAGTATAGCTCTCGAATGTGACGTACTACTTAATAGCACTACGTTTTATGCCTTTAATCTGTTTTATCATTGAGCCGTGGATATATAGTGCATACATCTTAGGTCCTGGTCCGGCAAAGCGCTTGATGAATGTACCATTAGCCTCATCTTATAATTTTCCAAGCATCTTTTTAGAGCTGAGTAGCATATATGGCTTGTAGGATAATCAGCTGTATCTAGCTGCTCAAGAAACGTAGCTTGTCCTGGTACACATCTTCAGTTCTCACTCGATGAATGAATGTATCAGAGTCTATATACATAAGTTTCACGTATTCAGCTCCAGAATACGTTAACAAGACACACATTCCAATGCATACAGGCTTGCTGAACACATTCCGACGGGATGCCATATGCACAGCAGCTAGCTTGGTAGCATATATTGTTCGATCGATAAACATACGCTTGTAAATTAACTTTTTCACAGTCTTCTCGTTTGTCACCAACCGTATATCCACCCGATTACGCAGGTTCTCCATAGTTTTTCCGAACATAGCATTGTTGAACAGTTTGTATAAATCCTTCTCAAAATCATTTGGAGTCTGTTGTAGTCTGTTGTTAAATTCCACATACAGTTTTAACCACTGCGACTGTCGAAACTGTAGCACACTATGGATTTTTGTTAGCCGTAGTCCACGATTAAGAGCCTGCTTCAACGTCATGTAATGTGTTACATAGCTCTTTCGAGGTCCAAGGTGGGGTATCAGTTTCTCTGTAGCCGAGTCCTTTGGCTTCATACACTCGGGCAGGAAAGGTAGATCGTTGTGTAGATCGTGAAATTCCGTAGGATACTCGATGTCAACTTCTAATATGTATCCATGAGGATCATCTTACTGTAGTCTTTCTAAGTCGATTTTTCTGATGACATCCACTCAAATCCACATAAGAGAGGGCGCGACACATTGCCCAACCACATTGGTTATTGGCGTCCTCATATGTAATAACCTGGGCTGGTCTCGACGGATCATACTTCTCCATGTAGGCGTTGTTTGCTTCGGCATACCGGTGGGAAACTTGACATAAACCTCCTCTTATGCCGGATACTACCATGAGTAATTGTTCATAATCCTGTAACAATTCCAAGTGAATTCCTGTATACAGCAACGTAGCGTCCCATGTAAGTCCTGGAGAGGTAAAATAATGAGCAGGGTCGACTTTGTGTGTTTTAAGGGTTTGATCTCTAAATTTATCAAAGACAACAGCTAGAAGAAGTACATCAGAGGTTAAGTAGAGGTCGCTGTACTCACCCAGGTTTCTTACATTAAACAGCTCCCATACATTTCTAGCACGATTGTAGTCGACGTCAATAGTTTCTTCTTCATTTAACCTATTGTAGAAGGAGTCCTTAGAAGGCAAGCAGGTTTTGTTTCAAACACTCCATGAAGTGACGTAATTGTAGGGAAATACACCCTTACGAGTCGTCAACTTCAACTCGTCTTCTCCGAAGTGTTTCGGTGTTTCAGGGCACGATGTTAGATTTTCAGCAGCTTATCCAAGCTTGTACTGAGAAACAAAACTATCCACAAACCGAAGCTTTATATCTCCTACATACTTGGAGAATGATATATAGTTTTCTTCAGAGCTAGGAATTACTTCTACTCGCACACTTGTGCATCGCAGCTCCTTAACAATGAAGTGTGAGTCATAACCACTGAGGTTGTGCATGAAGACTGGAATATATTTAGGTGTTTTGCAGGCTAAATAACATTCATTATGTAGACTTCCACGATATTCACCACTGATGTGATCATGGTCACGTACTTTGCAGTTCTTTTCAGTAAAGGTTATTCCACACAAGTAGCATACTGTAGAGGAGTTGAAATCCATCGGCCGTTGATCTGTAAGTTTCAGAGGCATTACTAATTTGTATAAATAATTAATTTTCTTTGGAAGGGATGTCAGGTATTCTATAATCTTCTGAGCAGCATCAACCCACGATATACATAGGGATGGTTAGGAAGACCAGTTTCCAGATGTTCAACGTCAGATGACGGTTTAACATAAACACAGAAACTCATAGGTACATGTTGCTAATAAGGGGTTGTATATGAAGTTTCAGGATTGGGTATACATGTATAACATGGTGCGAGAATGCTTTCAAAGTCTGCGTAGATGACGTAAGGTAGTTTCAACATCCTTTCAAAATTATTCAATTGAACAATTTATTTCTCCTTTATTGGCATACCTACCCTTGAAACACCATGTTGATTACACATGGACGTATGTTCTTGTAGTTTTTCCAGTCCACTTCGTCCATATCGACCATCAAAATGTGTAAAACATCGCTTACAGTTATAAACACGCTTGTTACATTTAGTTTTCTGACGTCGAATAAGTTTTCAAAATTCTTTACATAAACATAGTGATTTTTCCCACTACTGCCAGTCAATAGGAGGAGGTCAAAATGTTCAGTTAGTTCAGTCTCAGTGGCCTTTATTGGATACACTTCATGCTTCTCATCCAGAACGAAGACGTTGATAGACATCGTGTTAAGCTTCTCAAGTTTAGATATTTGAGAATGTGGATTTGGATAAGTAACACAGCTGAAGTCATATTTATTTTGAAGTTGCATTTATTTGCTCACCCGTAGCGCATTCTTCTCAACGAATTTGGCTAATAAGGAATACATAAAGCATAGCTCATCAGTATAATTCTGGATGTTAATGCAGACTTTTCTTGCTTCAACAGATGGAGGCAGGGGTATGTAGCCACTTCCTCGTAACGGATTGTATTTGTTAATACGAAGGCGAACCGTTCCACAGCAAGCAGAGCCCAGTTGCTGCCCTTAAATTGTGATTCCTCCATTTCAGTAACCAACTTCTTCATTTTCGTTTTCAGCATAAAGTCCGGATCCGTTTCTAGGAATACAGCTTAATTCCGGGTTTTAAATGTTTTGTCGCAGGTTTCCTCGATACTGTTAACAAAACTACACACAGTTAGCAGATTAATTTTGACACTCTTGTGAATACCTTGCTGCTTATGTACAGTCTGGATTATCCGCTGTTTTGCCTCATGCAGGTACATATTCAGATCCTTAGTTGATTTTCAGCGTACAAAATATGATTTCCAGCGTCCATTGAATGAAGTTTCATATTCTTTCATGTCACAGTCATCCATTGTAGAAAATAAATCTTGTTGTGTAGGTTGTAATCTACGTTTCTTCTCAGGCCTGGTTATTTCGCATGTATCTTCGTGTGACCGCGCCTTATAACTCTCTTTGAAGGTTACATTACAGTATTTACATTTGAAGAGCTTCTTACAATGTTCCTCATGTCTTCTTTTATCATACCAACGTAGAAATGCCTGTCCACATTTACCACAAGAATATCCTTATACACTAGGAGTGATATCCTTATATGGAATCTTATTTATCTTTACTATGATTTAATAACGTATTAACCCTTCTTCAAGGAAACGTACGCTTCTTCTCCTTGATCACACTTCAGAAAGCCGATTATTTTCTGAGAGAACAACGATGTTGTCACCTCGGAGATAATTATCAGGATGAAGTCCAATGCCCGAGATCACCCTATTTATAGAGAAGGCTTGAACTTTTTTTAGATCAATTATATGACGTATTAATCCTTCTTCAAGGAAATGTACACCTCGTCACCTTGATGACACTTCAGAAACCTGATTATTTTCTGAGAGAACAACCATGTTAACACCTCGGAGATAATTAGCTGAATGAAGTCCAATGTCCGAGATCGCCCTATTTACAGAGGAGGCACTAACGCTTTTAGATCAATTATATAATGAATTTTAATACTATAATGGTGATTAACCGCCTAAGGTGTTATATTTCAATACGCGTTATACGGATTTTCGGATGTATCCGTAGGCCTTTGCGCATGTTCATGCATTTACAAAGACGCGCAGAGATGTTCGGGCATGATCGTAGGTCTTCGCGCAGATTCGGGTGCTTGGCTCGTGAGGGTGATGAACGCTCCGTCAACGGAGCAAGGGACAAGTACACTTGAACATGCATTCACCATACGCCGCGAAAGCTAAAAGCACAAAATGCGAATGAAATAGTATGACAGGGAAAGGTAATCATGGTAGCATACACCCCTCCAACATCGCCTGCAGACAGCAAAAACCACGAAAAATCCGAAACCAGAGTGAGCGACCGACGGGAATCGCACCAAGGACCCTAGAAGCACGCGTGAAAGATGCGAATGAAATAGAATGACAGGGAAAGGAAATCGTGGCAGGATACACCACTCCGACATACGCCTGCAGACAGCGAATACCACGAAAAACCCAAGGTTAGAAAAGATACAAATGAAATAGAACGAAAGGATATCGTGGTAGCATACACCACCGAGGCATTCTGCAGCCAAGGCAAAACCACTAAATATACGAGTTTAGTAGAGTGAGTGACCGACGGGAATCGAACCAGGGGCTCTAGAAGCACACGTGAAAGATGTGAATGAAATAGAATTAAAGGGAAAGGAAATCGTGGTAGCATACATCACTCAGGCATTCGCCGTAGACCAGGGAAAACCAGGAAAAATCCGAGGTCAGAGTGAGTGACCGACCGACAGAAATCTAACGAAACGCGACAGCAGTTAAGCAGGTACATGTCGAAGGAAATCGGAATCGATGAGAAACTACTAGCATTCAGCTGTCGTTCAGCGAAAACTGCAGGAAACCTAAGGTCAGATTGACCGTCCCTACGGGAATCGATCCCGGATCCCCTGAATGCAAACCACAGACGTTATAGCCTGAACCAAGCCTTAATAACAGGTTTAGCCCATACCACTCATCACTATACTCTACCTCCGCCATATGACGTCACACCTGGAGATTGACTGTCTGGGAACAGTCTAACATGTTTAAACATATTCATTTCTTTATGCCACACCAAAGGAGAAGTATTCTCGCCCGATCATTCAGACAGATGTTTCCATTCAATGCCCTCCACACCCACCACTGCAGCCCATTACACCAAAGTTAACATAATTTGTATTATAATACTTTAGAAACAGCGTAGAACTTTTTCTCCCCTTATTTAATTCAATTCATGTATATGCCCTATTATTTGATGGTTCCATTCCTTTATCAATACTTTCTTTGCAGCTTCCCCTCATTCCCCAAAGAATCAGTACACAATATGACATTTTTATACGCTTAATGTTCATCTATCAGAGAAAACTGCACTTAATACCCATTTATCACAGAAAACCGCGCTTAATACGCAATTATCACAGAAAACCGCTACATTTGACCGCAATCAATAGCAAAGTAATTTTTTCCAGAGTTACTCCGATTTTAAGCTTGTAGAATCGTATTAGAAAATGCCTTAATAAATTTATTGTATTTTTAGCTCAAAGTGTCTACACATTTTGAAGCTACTGATCCCTGCTATTTCATTTATTCTAAAGATTGCCATATTTCATTTTTAAGTTCGCCTAATATCTTGCAATCCATTTTTAAATTTCTTTTAAAATCAAGTCAATCGCGCGTTTAACGCCTATAATGGCCGTCTTAATGTGCTAAAAGCCCAAGATGGCGACTTCCACCTTTTACGTTATCAAGCCGGAAGCGAACCGTTAGACTGCAGCTTCTCTCGGTGGCCGCTATAGAGCGCAAAAGAGGCGGGGGAGAACTGTCTGACATCTGGTGGGGAGGATGGCTACCGTTACGACCTGGATGCAGACCCCAGAGTACTTCATTACGCGGGAGGCCGCCACCTGGGCTTTGTGTGGTATTCCGGCACCGCCATTAACGATGGGAACAATGGAGCATTGTCCTTGTACGAGGATAATGGGCTATTGCTAGGGTCTCTGGCGGGCGGTGACAGAATATCACACAAAGGAGAGGTGTGAAACCACTTGTCCTCTGTTTACACGATCAATCAGCGGTTCTTGTCGCCCCGTTTTCAAGTACCCCTTTTATTACTACAGTGAGGTAATTAATTGGAATACAGAGCTTTAATTGGCGGTCTATTACAAAAAGAACGTATTATTACTACCGTTAAATGCATATCTCCTGAAAGAATAGAGATAGCGCTATGCGGTAAAGGCTGATTATATCCTTCGAATGTGACGCGTCATTGCGGTGTTGTTCCAAGTTGATCTGGAGGTCTTGGGTTGAATCCAGCAACACGAATACAAACTCATCTTCTAATAGCATCAAAAGAAATTTGATAAAGACGTCGAATAAACTTTATTACCTTTATATCATTAACTAGTTTCTGTTAATGTGTATTTGAGCGCCTGTCGTCCTGGTAGCGATACGTCATTACATTTATATCATAAGCTAGTTTCTTTGTAATGCATAATTGACTACCTGTAGTCCTGACGAATATTACATCTCATAGATAAATTAAGAATGCATGACTAAAAGGTGGAGTTAGTGTAAATAATTAACTCTAAAAACACTCAAGACGCTGACGTGTCTTAAAGCGAATGCGTGACCTATAGCTCCGCGCTACGTAGCGGTCTCCCACGTAACGAAGTACTCTCGGGTCTCTATCCAGCCAGCGGCCACCGAGTGAAGGTGCAGTCTACGGGTCGCTTCCGGCTTGATAATGCAAAAAGCAAGAGTCGCAATCTTGGGTTTTTAAGACATGAAGAGGTCCATTATAGGCGTTAAACGCGCGCTTGACTTGATTTTAAAATAAATTTAAAAATGGATTGCAAGACATTATCTTTAATAAGGGCGACCTTAAAAATGAAATATGGCAATCTTTAGAGTAAATGCAGAAAGCAGGGATCAGTGACTTTAAACTGTGTAGACACTTTGAGCAAAAAATACAATAAATTCATTAAAACATTTCCTAATAGGATTCTACAAGATTAAAATCAGACTAACTCTGGAAAAAATTACTTTGCTCGTGATTGCGGTCAAATGTAGCGGTTTTCTGTGATAATTGCGTATTAAGCGCGGTTTTCCGTGATAAATGGGTATTAAGTGCAGTTTTCTCTGATAAATGGACATTAAGCGTATAAAAATGTCATATTGTGTACTGATTCTTTGGGGAATGAGGGGAAGCTGCAAAGAAAGTATTGATAAAGGAATGGAACCATGAAATAATAGGACATATACATGCATTGAATTAAATAAGGGGAGAAAAAGTTCTACGCTGTTTCTAAAGTATTATAATACAAATTATGTTAACTTTGGTGTAATGGGCTGCAGTGGTGGGTGTGGAGGGCATTGAATGGAAACATCTGTCTGAATGATCGGGCGAGAATACTTCTCTTTTGGTGTGGCATAAAGAAATGAAAATGTTTAAACATGTTAGACTGTTCCCAGACAGTCAATCTCCAGGTGTGACGTCATATGGCGGAGGTAGAGTATAGTGATGAGTGGTATGGGCTAAACCTGTTATTAAGGCGTGGTTCAGGCTATAACGTCTGTGGTTTGTATTCGGAGGTCCCGCGTTCGATTCCCGTACGGACGGTCAATCTGAGCTTAGGTTTCTCGCAGTTTTCGCTGGTCGACAGCCGAATGCTAGTAGTTTCTCATCGATTCTGGTTTCCTTTAGCAAGTACCTGATTAACTTCTGTCGCATCTCGTTAGATTTCCGTAGGTCGGTCACTCACTCTGACCTCGGATTTTTCGTGGTTTTCCCTGGCCTACAGGCGAATGCCTTAGCGGTGTATTCTGCCACGATTTCCTTTCATTTTATTTCATTTGCAGCTTTCACATGTGCTTCTAGGTTCCCTAGTTCGATTCCCGTCGGTCGCTCACTCTGGCTTCTGATTTTTCGTGGCTTTCGCTGTCTGCAGGCGAATGTCGGAGTGGTATATGCTACCAAGATTTTCTTTCCCTGACATTCTATTTCATTTGCATCTTTCACGTGTGTTTCTAGGGTCCCAGGTACGATTCCCGTCGGTCGGTCACCACGGCTTCGGATATTTCGTGGTTTTCGCTGTCTGCAGGCGAATGTCGGAGTGGTGTATGCTACCGCGAGTTTGTTTCCCTGTCACTCTATTTCATTTGCATCTTTTACGTGTGCTTTTAGAGCCCCTGGTTCGATTCCCCTTCAATCACTCACTCTGACCCCGGATATTTCGTGGTTTTCCCTGGTCTGAAGGCGAATGCCTGAGTGGTGTATGCTACCACGATTTCCTTTCATTAAATTTCATTTGCATCTTTCACGTGTGCTTCTAGGGTCCCTGGTTCGATTCTCGTCGTTCGCTCACTCTGGCTTCGCATTTTTCGTGGTTTTCGCTGTCTGCAGGCGAATGTCGGGGTGGTGTATGCTACCACGATTTCCTTTCCCTGTCATTCTATTTCATTCGCATCTTTCACGTGCGCTTCTAGCGTCCCTGATTCAATTCCCATCAGTCGGTCTCTCTGGCTTCGTATTCTTCGTGGTTTTGGCTATGTGCAAGCGAATGTCGGAGTGGTGTATGCTACCATGATTACCTTTCCCTGTCATTATATTTCATTCGCATTTTGTGCTTTTAGCTTTCGCGGCGTATGGTGAATGCTTGTTCAAGTATACTTGTCCCTTGTTCCGTTGACGGAGCGTTCATCACCCTCACGAGCCAAGCAACCGAATCTACGCGAAGACCTACGATCATGCCCGAAAATCTCTGAGCTTCTCTCTAAATGCATGAACATGCGCGAAGATCTACGAGTACATCCGAAAATCCGTGTAACGCGTATTGAAATATAAGAGCCTTTGACGCTTAATCATTAATTTAGAATTAAAATTCAGTATATAATTGATCTAAAAAGGTTCCTGCCACGTCTATGAATAGGGCGATCTCGTGATTCTGGACTATATTCTACTAATTACATCGTTGTTCTCTCAGAAAATAATCGGCTTTCTGAAGTGTTATCAAGGTCAAGAGCCGTACATTTCCTTGAAGCAGGGTTAATACGTTATAACATCAAAGTAAAGACGAATAAGTCGTCACAAAAGGATATAATTCCTCGTGTATCAGAATATTCTTGTGGTAATTGTGGAAAGACATTTTTGCGTTGGTATGATAAAAGATGACATGAGCTACACTGTAAGAAGCTCTTCAGATATAAATATTGTAATGTAACCTTCAAAGACAGTTATAAGGCGTGGCGACACAAAGCTACATGCGAAATAACCAGGCCTGAGAAGAAACGTAGATTATAACCTACACAACAAGATTTATTTTCTACAATGGATGACTGTGACATGGAAGAATATGATACTTCACTCAATGGACGCTAGAAATCAAATTTTATACGCTGAAAATCAACTAAGGATCTGAATATGTACCTGCATGAGGCAAAACAGCGGATAATCCAGGCTGTACATAAAGAGCATGGTATTCACAAGGGTGTGAAAATTAATCTGATGGCTGAGTGTAGATTTGTTAACGGTATCGGAGAAACCTGCGAGAAAAAAACATTTAAAACCCGGAATCAAGCTGTTTTCCCAGAAACGGATCTGGACTATATGTTGGAAACGAAAATGAAGAAGTTGAGTACTGAAATGGAGGAATTACACTTTAAGGGTAGCAACTGGGCTCTGTTTGCTGTGGAACAGGTTCGCCTTCATATTAACAAATACATTCCGTTACGAGGAAGTGGCTACATACCCCTGCCTCCATCTGTTGAAGCAAGAAATGCCTGCATTACAGAATTATACTGATGATCTATGCTTAAGGTGTTCTGTATTAGCCAAATTTGTTGAGAAGAATGCGCTACTGGTGAGCAAATAAATGCAACTTCAAAATAAATATGACTTCAGCTGTATTACTTATCCAAATCCACATTCTCAAATATATAAATTTGAGAAGCTTAACACGATGTCTATCAACGTCTTCGTTCTGGATGAGAAGCATGAAGTGTATCCAATAAAGGCCACTGAGACTGAACTAACTGAACATCTTGACCTCCTACTATTGACTGGCAGTAGTGGGAAAAATGACTATGTTTATATAAAGAATTTTGAAAAGTTATTCGACGTCAGAAAACTAAATGTAACAAGCGTGTTTATACCTGTAAGCGTTGTTTTACACATTTTGATGGTCGATATGGACGAAGTGGACTGGAAAAACTACAAGAACATACGTCCATGTGTAATCAACATGGTGTTGCAAGGGTAGGTATGCCAATAAAGGAGAAATAAATTGTTCAATTGAAAAATTTTGAAAGATGTTGAAACTACCCTACGTCATCTACGCAGACTTTGAAAGCATTCTCGCACCATGTCATACATGTATACCCAATCCTGAAACTTCATATACAGCCCCTTATTAGCAACATGTACCTATGAGTTTCTGCGTTTACGTTAAACCGTCATCTGACGTTGAACATCTGGAAACTGGTCTTCCTAACCAAACCTATGTATATCGTGGATTGATGCTGCTCAGAAGATTATAGAATACCTGACATCCCTTCCAAAGAAAATTAATTATTTATACAAATTAGTAATGCCTCTGAAACTTATAGATCAACGACCGATGGATTTCAACTCCTCTACAGTATGCTACTTGTGTGGAATAACCTTTACTGAAGAGAACTGCAAAGTAGGTGACCATGATCACATCAGTGGTGAATATCGTGGAAGTCTACATAATGAATGTAATTTAGCCTGCAAAACACCTAAATATATTCCAGTCTTCATGCACAACCTCAGTGGTTATGACTCACACTTCATTGTTAAGGAGCTGCGATGCACAAGTGTGCGAGTAGAAGTAATTCCTAGCTCTGAAGAAAACTATATATCATTCTCCAAGTATGTAGGAGATATAAAGCTTCGGTTTGTTGATAGCTTTTGTTTCTCAGTATAAGCTTGGATAAGCTACTGAAAATCTAACATCGTGCCCTGAAACACCGAAACACTTCGGAGAAGACGAGTTGAAGTTGACGACTCGTAAGGGTGTATTTCCCTACAATTACGTCACTTCATGGAGTGTTTGAAACAAAACCTGCTTGCCTGCTAAGGACTCCTTCTACAGTAGGTTAAATGAAGAAGAAACTATTGACGTCGACTACAATCGTGCTAGAAATGTATGGGAGCTGTTTAATGTAAGAAACCTGGGTGAGTACAGCGACCTCTACTTAACCTCTGATGTACTTCTTCTAGCTGTTGTCTTTGATAAATTTAGAGATCAAACTCTTAAAACACACAAAGTCGACCCTGCTTATTATTTTACCTCTCCGGGACTTACATGGGACGCTACGTTGCTGTATACAGGAATTCACTTGAAATTGTTACAGGATTATGAACAATTACTCATGGTAGTATCCGGCATAAGAGGAGGTTTATGTCAAGTTTCCCACCGGTATGCCGAAGCAAACAACGCCTACATGGGGAAGTATGATCCGTCGAGACCAACCCAATTTAATACATGTGAGGACGCCAATAACTAATATGGTTGGGCAATGTGTCATGCCCTCACTTATGGTGGATTTGAGTGGATGTCCCTCGAAAAAATCGACTTAGAAAGACTACAATAGGATGATCCTTATGGATAAATAGTAGAAGTTGACATCGAGTATCGTGCGGAACTTCACGACCTACAAAACGATCTACATTTCCTGCCTGAGTGTATGAAGCCTAAGGACTCGGCTACAAAGAAACTGTTACCCCAACTTGGACCTCGAAAGAAGTATGTAGCACAGTACATGACTTTGTAGCAGGCTCTTAATCAAGGGCTAAGGCTAACAAAGGTCAATCGTGTGCTACAATTCCGACAGTCGCAGTGGTTAAAACCGTATGAGGAATTTATCTACACTACGACAAAGGCTGCAAATGATTTTGAGAAGGATCTCTACAAACTGTTCAATAATGCTATGTTCGGAAATACTACGGAGAACCTAAGTAATCGTGTGGATATATGGTTGGTGACAAACGAGAAGACTGGAAAAGTTAACTTAGAAGCCTACGTTTATCGTTCGAACAATATATGCTACCAACCTGGCTGCGGTGCGTATGGCATCCCGTCAGATTGTGTTCAACAAGCCTATATACATTGGGATGGGTGTTTTGGACATCTCCAAGACATTAATGTACCACCATCTCTATGATGTGTTATTACCATATTATGGAGCTGAAATCCTGAAGCTTATGTATATGGACACAGAATCATTCATTCATCGAGTGAGAACTGAAGATGTGTACTAGGACAAGCCTCGTTTCTTGAGCAGCTAGATACAGCTGATTATTCTACAAGCCATATATGCTACTCAGCTCTAAAAAGGTGCTTGGAAAATTATAAGATGAGGCTAATGGTACATTCATCCAGCGCTTTGTCGGACTAGGACCTAAGATGTATGCACTATATATCCACGGCTTAATGATAAAAAAGAATACAGTCACAAAACGTAGTGCTATTTAGCAGTACGTCACATTCGAGAACTATACTGACTGTCTTAAAACCAGAGAAATAATAAGAACGCCCATGAATCTGATCCTGTCAGGACAGCATGCTCTTGTCACAGTGCAAGTGTATAAAATTAAATTGACTCCATACGACGATAAAAGAAATATTGCCGAGGATGGCATAACGACATATGCATATTTGCATTACAGCATTACAAATACTGCTTAAGAGAATGTAAGGCAGAGATGAAGATCTTCTCCGTGAGTCTACAATGTAGTAAAAATGGAAGTTTACCCATGTGATGTGTATACACCTAGCAGACACCTGATGAATAAAGAAGAATAAGAAGTTGGAAGGGAAGGCGTTAACCCTGCCATTAGGAGCAATCCTAGTGCTTCAAGCCTAGATAAACGTGAGAAGCGCCTACAACGAACTAAAATAAAGGTATGCTGATGTACAACTTTTCAATTAAGACTCTCAAATAATAAAACCAATAAAACGCCGCAATTTCAATAAAAGAAGCTCGAGATTAGCTCTGGTTAGGGAGATTAGGCTGTGTTACGTCTTGTTGCGTTTCTGGACGTCATGTCATAGAGTGTTACGTTATGTTACGTGGTTAAGATACGTGGTCACATGGTTGTTACGTAATGTTACGACTTATTACGTGGTGCTACGTGCTTATTTTACGCGATGTTATGGTGGTTACGTCTTGTCACGTGGTCATGATACGTGGTGTTACGTTTTGTTACTTGAAGTTACGTTTTGTCACGTGGTTACGTGGCTATATTACGTAGTGTGACGTCTTGTTACGTGGTTATGTTACGCGGTGTTACGTCTTGTAACGCGGTTACGTGCTTATGTTACGTTGTGGTACGTGGCTATGTTACCTGGTGTTACGTCTTGGTACGTGGTTACGTTACGTCTTGTTACGTGGCTATGTTACGCAGTGTTACGTCTTGTTGAGTGGTTACTTTTGCTGGTTACGTTACGTCTTGTTACGTGGTTACGTTACGTTGTGTTACGTCTTGTTACTTTGGTTAGGTTAGGTGATGATAGAACTGAATGGACAATGAGAAGTCAAGGTAGGGATAGGTTAGAGGGTTCGGTGTGGGTTTAGTTTAGAATACTTCTATACACCTTCACTGTAAACCAATATTTAGTTTATCCCTCTCCGTCTCGCACACTAACTGTTTAACATATAACAAGTTTGTAGGATTTAGAAAAAGGTATATAAAAGTGATGTAACGTTGGATGAGAAATGTTTATAATCCAATTACTCTCTATACTACCATGAATACCTGTGACACTATCTGAATTACCTGTTAAAATGAGTTAAATACCCGACATACTACCCGAATCATATGAAAATTACGTTACATACCTCTGGTACGATTCGTTCCTCGAATAACCATGAACACTTGTGATATTAACCGGTTTACCCTACATACGAGGGCTGATCAACAAAGACTGAGACTGCTTTTTTCACAGATTTTTATTACTCCAATTCAATGTTTACATGATCTTTTTAAAAGTAGTCCCCTCCTACTTCAATGCACTTTTTAAAGCGTCTCTGCCAGTCCTTGAACAAGTGCTGCGGACCATTCTTTGTCAGGTCCTTGAGAATCGCCTCACTTTTCTTGAGCACTGCTTGAGAGTTCTCAAATCGAATACCCCTAAACTTTGCCTTTAGTGATGGGAATAAAAAAAAGTCATAGGGTGCAAGATCGGGGCTATAAGGTGGATGTGGTACACAGGTAATGTTGAATCGAACCAGAAACTGCATGACTTGATTTGCGACGTGAGGCTGTGCATTGTCATGATGAAGTCGCCAACCAGTCCGAGAAAGCTCTGGTCGTTTCTTTGCAATGTGCTTCCTCAGTGTAGCCAATACTGACGTGTAGTATGCTGCTGTAACAGTAATGTGAGGGGGAGCTGCTTGCAGGTAAATCATTCCATTACAGTAAAAAATGTGATCACCATCACTTTCCCTGCAGATGGAACAACTTTTGCCTTTTTTGGTGTTGGAGAACCTGGCGACTTCCACACTGTGCTGGCATGTTTTCCTTCAGGATCATAATGATGCAGCTATGACCCATCACCGGTGATAATCGATTTTAAAAATGCATCACCTCCATTGTCTGGTATGCAAAATGCACGTAGGGTCTACAAAATAGAGCATTACTACCAACCTGCCAATACGAGAATGCTGCCGCCTACCAACATTATACATAAAAACCAGCTCTTTTCAAATATTTATGTTACAGATACGAAACTATCACGGAAGCTACAGGAAAAAATCAGTCTCAGTCTTTGTTGATCAGCCTCGTATATACGATAGTATCCGAATTGCTCTTTATACCGTATCAATCAAAATACACGCGGTGGGGTACTTCGATCGAGGGTCTGCGTCCAGCCCTTTAGCGGCGCGATACAGGGACGTCGGAACGCAATATAGCCTTAATTAGCGTTTAAATCATAAAGTCTATGAGTCTAAATGATGTTATGCATGGACAAACATTACACATACATCAACACTAACCTACCTAGCCTCTCTTCTCGTTTTCCTATATTTTCCCATATAAATGCATACTCTACTGCTCAACCCCTGTCTAGATTAGCATCTCTCCTCGTATTCCCTGCCTCTTTTATATACAGCGCATTGACCTTCTTCATCCCTCTCCTAGCATAGGATCTCTCCCCGTTTTCCATATCTTCCACACATAAACGAATACCGTACTCCTCGACCTCTGTCTAACCTAGTACCTCTTCCTCGTATTCCTTACCTCTATCATATAAAGGGCGTTCCCTCCTCCTTTAGCACCTACTCTAACTCGGATCTCACCTCGTTTTCCCTATCTGCCCCATATAAATGCATTTTCCTCCTTGAAGGCCTTCTCAACCTAGCATCTACCCTCTTTTTCCTCGTCTCTTCATATGAACGCATACTCTAGTATTCAAACCCTCCTAGCCTAATACCGCTCCTCGATTTGCTAGCGCTCCCATATAAAACCCATATTCTACCCTTCAAGTCCTGTCTAGTCTAGCACCTCTCCTCGTATTCCCTATCTCTCCCGTATAAGCCTATATTCCCCTCCTTCAGCATTTGTCTAGCATACCATCTGTCCAGGATTTGGCTAACTTATCCTTAAAAACGCATGCTCCACACCTCAAACTCTGGTTAGCCTAGCACTTCTCCTCGTATTCCCTACCTCTCTCATATAAGGCGCATTTCCCTACTTCAGCCTCTGTCTGGTCTAGCATCGGTCCTCGTATTCACTATCTCTCCCATATAAACGCATACTCTACCATTGAAACCCTCCTAGCCTAATACCTTTCCTATGTTTGCTAACTCTCCCATATAAAAGCCATATTCTACCTTTCAAGCGCTGTCTAGTCTAGTACCGCTCCTCGTATTCCCTCTCTCTCTTCTATATAAGTCCATATTCCCCCTCCTACAGAATCTGTCTAGGCTATCATCTGTGCACGTTTTACCTATCTTCCCCATATAAACGCATTTTCCTCCTTGAACCGTCGCATCTACCCTCATTTTCCCTCTTTTCCCATATAAACGTAAACGTTAGCCAGAATTCGTCTATATATACTACTTTGTTGGTTGATAAAACTGCTGTATAACAATAACGGATAGGTCAGACATCTGCACGATCATGGTGTTTTTTATGGTTTTGTGGTTGATAATACTGCAGTATAACAATAATGGACAGGTCAGACATCTGCATGATCATGGTGTTTTGTACAACCGTCAATATTACAACACAACAATAATTAACAAAATGTGCATCTATAAGTCCACGGTGTTTTGTATGGTGGTTTTTAATACTGTAATATAGCAATGGATAGAATAGATACGATCATGGTACGTCTCACGGGGGTTCTTAATAATGCAGTACAAAATACATGTTTTCTATCCCCATAACCTAAGAAAGCATTTTGAGAAAACATTCTCTCGTGTGTTGTTCTATCTCTCTCTTTCTGTGTGTGTCTGTATGTGAATAGAGTAGCTTAAAAGCGAAACATAAAATGAATATCAAATTTTACATTTGAGTTTATTCTCTTTGAAGTATAGAGCACGAATGTTTTCAAGAAATTCCCCAAGTCCAGACTTTGCGTTACGTGAAAAAAGTTAACTAATTTTCGTTTCTCAAAAAACACTATTTTAATTGAAATATATATTTTTAATAAATGGCCTAAAAAAGAATTATGTCCTGAGATTTATGTGAATAGCCTGTGAAATCCTCTTCATTCTTGCTGAATTAGAGCACTTTACACCAGTGATGAGCTCTGAAAGTTGGACAGAAGTCTACTACAAAAATGTGTAACTCCTTAAAAGAATAACTTTTTGTTGCTCACTCTTTAGGTATCGTAAGCGTTTACAAGAGGTGTATTTTGAGTTTTCTAATAATTTATGTCCGTTAGATGTTTCTAGTGAGGCCATTCAAAACACATGTAATATCACGCCCACCATAGAACGAGCTGCTTTTTAAACATTAGACTTTCCTCTTTGCTGCCTGTATTCCTGCAACAAAATGTATATTGAGACTATTGTAACAAACATTTATCATGTTTAGTAGAAAGCTCACAAAAAACAATATTTTCACGAATAATTTGTAGAATAGCTATTAAAATAGATTATAGTGGTAGAGAAATTCCTATCATTGTAACCCGTATTTTTCTGTAAGAGAACACTTTAAATAGCAATATTTTCACAGACACTTTGGGAATTTGGGAGCTTTGATACTTTTAAACATAATAACAAGGTTTCAGTTCGCTAAGTAAGAATACGACTGATGTTCTCCAAAACACTCTGGCCAAACCCGCCTGATACAGTCAGGTAAGCCATCGATGAAAGTTTTGAGCGCGGGAGATTCGAGAAAGCAAACTGATATGGTACAGTAGACAAAGCAATGGAACAGACCTTGACTGGCTACCTTTCCAGAATTATCGCCATCTACATTCTGGTAAATTCTGGAACATTTCATTAATGTGTGTCCCTAGAAAAAAGGACTATAAAAGGACGGCAGAAAATAATGCAGGTAGTTACGGGCGATTTGTAGTTTTGAGCTGCAAAGCGAGGCTTGTAACGCATCTCGCGTAATAAATAAAACTTTATTACGAGTTAACCGGGGCTTCCACTTGTAACAACCGTTATCAGGAGTAGGAGGAGATGTTGGCAAATCTCTTAGCCCAACTCGACGAAATAAACACGGATATGAAAAGACAAATGAAACCCCAGCCGCGTAGATGAAAACCTGGAATAACGCATTTAATCGAAGAGTTATCGGCGAAAATAGAACTACTGACTTGTGTAGATAAGGAATTTAATCACCTCGACGAACCCGTTAACACCTTAGAAATTCTACGGAAACGTGTTAACGCCGTGGAAGCAACAGTCAACAACGGCAGCACCAAGAAATTGATCACCGTGTTGGAGGAAGAGGTTGGAAGAAGACTCCAAGATTTTTGTGTCTAAGCGTCAGGACGCGACAAACATCCAAGCGCGTCAGTGTAAGCAAGTACGAAGCAACATCCACTTTTGAAGTCTTCTACAGACAGTTTAGCCATTCGCCGCGCATAATCGATGGACACGAGAGGAAGAAGCCGCACAGTTGGTAGCCAGCCCCCAGGGGCGGGAGACAGAAGTTTTAAATGCAATCCCGACTTCGGCGTCGTCCAAGAACATACAGATGACCCTTGCAAAGCGGTTAAGGGACCATCGCCTGGCCGCAGCTTATCGCAGTCAGCTTAAACAGAGGTCGCAACAGACAGGAAAGGCGCAGAATGAGTTCGTCCTGGCAATAGACCAGTTGCTGAACAAGGCTTTAGTGAAGCTTTCGCTCGGCTACGTGTTTCAAAAGGCTACTTACTCCTTTGTCGATGGGGTCCGTGACGCTAAAGTGCGACAGCGCCTGATGCTTGGCGAGTACAAGAGCATCTACAATGCGCTAGCGGCTGCGCTGATGATGGAGGCTGCCAAGGTGAAACCTACCAACACCTCGAATACAAGAAGTATCCGTTAAGACAGGTACAGAAGATCACCACAAAGTTGGTGAAGAGGATTTCCTAGCAGTGTGGTTTGGGGTGCTGCCGGGACATTTGGTGAAGGACTGTTCAAACCGCACCTGGCTGCTAAGTTTTAGAAACCTGGAGGGCCAGACAGCCCACTGGGACCAGGTGCTCCAAGAATACAACTTCTGCGGATGGTTGGAATAGTGTAAGCCTGAGGAGGGATGACTGGCGGACGCCGAATTGTGGCCAGGCCTGAGGGACCTGAGGCAGAAAATAGGTCGAGCTGTGGATACACCCCACCCAGGAATAGCTTGTATCAGTGTTCTGGGTGCAATGAAACTCATTAAGGATCAAAAAGGGTGTGCTGTTCAGAGTGTGGGAGTCACCTGATGGGAAGACCCATTGGGAGTAGCTGATTCTTCCTCGGATTAAGGGGAGTGAGGTCCTGGAGGAAGTGTATAGGATCCAATGAAACAATCGACAAACTTCGGCAGCGGTACTACTGGTTGCGCCTACTCTCTGCTGTTCTCGCGCTTGTTTCACAGGGCTATACGGCCAACAGAGCGGGTAGCATTTACGGTGTTTCACAGTTCAGTGCGAGGAGGCAGGTAAAATTTTATCGAGAAAAGAGATGGGTTGCTGCAAGAAGAAGCGTAGTGCATCAGCGCGTGTCTACAGAGAATGAAGATGGGTCTCTCTTGGTGGAGGTGGAAAGGGACCCCTTTCCCACCGCTGAATCTTAAGTCTCTGGTAGTGCATGGACTGTTAGCAATCGTTGCAGGGAACTCGGCGTAGACCTGCGGCAATTAAGGAAGAGCTAACCGAAGCCCACATAACTAACAGTTTGGCATATGCAGAACTGTTTGAGAACTCTAATTGGAGAGAAGTAATTTTATCCGACGAAATTGCATTCAGTACTGCTAGTAGAACGTCTATTGTGTTTGTATACAGACACAGTGGGAGTCGCTGCAACAGACGCTATCTGGCCACTCGTGCAAGAAGTGGTCGAATGAGCGTTACTGAATATCGTGGATGTAGCAGATATGCTGGAACTCGTTCATGTAAACCTAAACGTCGAAAGATATACTGAAATACTCCATGTTCTCCTCCCATCTGTCCGACACCTTACCCTAAAGGAATTATTATATTCCAGCAGGTTAACCATTCGGTCTATAGGTCGGCCAGAGTTCATAACCAGTTTTCGGAGTACAAGGACACTTTTGTGGAGATACTATGGCCTCCATCACCAGATTTGAATCCCATAGAACATCTTTGGGTGAAAATAAAGATGAGGCTTTCTCGATGCCCCAGGTTTATTAACGCTGCACACCTCTGGTCTGCCATAAAAGACAGTTGGGAATCACTGGCAGAGTATACTAATTAATTCAGGAATCTAGTGGACTCCATGCCCCGAAGACTAAGTGTAGTGATAGAAAATAACGAGGACCACACAAAATATTAAACGTTTTTCTTGTTCTTTGTAACTGTCTTAGTTTAATTAGACTCTTTTGTTTAAGAGCGACCGGAGTTCATGTCGTTTTGTAGAATTAACATTTTTACTTTTTCTATTTTTGAGAACAGCAGATAAATAGCTCACACATTATATAAGAACATACCTTTAGTATCATAAAGCATAATCTGCATAAATATACAAAGAACTATACGGAAAGTGCATGGATAAAAGATACATCGGATCACCGGGTTCGAACCATGTCTTCAGGTAACACAATAAACTTCTAACGTAAATCCTGAGTCATTTTCATCGCGAAATGTATTCTTCTTTGCTTATGTACTCTTGTGACCAATGGTTTAAATCAAAGGTTTGCTTTTGTGCTTGAGTATTTACCGATGCAGTTTTGCGAAAAACGGCTCTTTTAATTAGCTTACCAGTGGTTATTTTATATAATAACGTCATACCCCTGTCTTAGCTTAAATTGCACGTGAGTCTAATTTGTAATGTAAGACGTGCACGTGCAAAGAAAGCTCTGTTAATTTCGTATATTTCCGAGGTACCGTAGCAATACTTTCAAGCTTTACAGCGCTCAATCATTGTTTCCAGCATTTGTGTCTGGGGGTAACATGCTAGGTTCAGTTCCCGAGGGTGCAGGTTTAAACCTGGCTTAAGGGCGATGGAATTTTTCAGGCGTAAAAATCCTAAGCATGGCTTCTTTCGGAAGGGAAGTAAAGCCGGTGGTCCTGTGTCGTATATTTATGGCACGTAAAAGAACCTCAAGCCTGATCAAGAGACCTCTGAGCAAAATTACCGGTCTTTCACGCCTACTGTAGAATGGGTCCCTAAGAACCATAGCAGTTAAGGAGCGTCTACAAATAAAACTCAATTTCATTTAATTTTTTCAAGCACTGTGCTACTAGAGCTGCATAGCGACCAAGGCACCAACTTTGAGTCAAACTTGACGAGGTAAACATTGAAGCGGCTTGATGTGTACAAGACACGCACGACATCTCTTCACCTACGGTCACACGGCTTGGTAGAGCGCTACATCAAGAACATCGAAGAACATTTGAGGAAGATCGTCTCCAGTCACCAAAGAGACTGGGACATGAGGGTCCCGGTTTTCTTGTTGATCAAACACTCGTCAACACATGACACCACGGGGTTGACGTCAGCAGCTTGGTGTTTGGGAGGAAGCTGCGTCTTCCATGCGACCTGATATTTGGAAAATTTCCGGGCAGAAAAAAACCTACAACTGAGCACGTGGAGGACCTCTTTGACCATCTTCAGGACATGCACCAAATGGCCGATCAGCACATCCAGATTGCGAGCAACCACATGAAGATCCGTTACGACGGATAAGCCAACAGCCAAGGTTTGCAGCAGGATGTTCTGGCGTGGTTGTATTCTCCTGCCCGGACCAAAGGACGTTGTCCCAAGCTTCAACAACCCTGGCAAGGTCCGTAACGCGTGGTGAAGAAGATTGACGATGTAGTCTACCACATTCAAAGAGGGGAGATGTTAGTGGTACCTTGGGGCCATCTAGCCAGATACGACAATACTAGTCGGGACTAAATGCCACTCCATTAGTTAAGATGGTGAAGGTTAAGCGTACTTATTGGAATGTTGCCTTAAATCACAACCTGAAGCAATATCACTGAACAGTGAAATATATCGTAATCCAAGCTTCATGGATGTAAATTCAAATTCCAAAAATAGTTTGCAGATTCTGAGGTAATACAATGCTTTCGGTATAGCTAACGTATAACCTTTCAATAGCCCTAACTTAAATAAATAGAAAGACCAGGTGTTCAATACAGTGATGATTAGCCCGTCTTTCTTGTGTAGAGATAAATATATAGAAATCAGATTAATCAGTAATAGTAATTATAAGATTAGTATTTCTGTATTACAGTGCGTCCATTTCAAAGGAACCAACAATAAAAATAACAAAGGAAATGTATTAATTAAGCTTTTAACTACGGTTATATAACTCGTACTTAGCAATTGTTATCAATGTTAAAAACTTTCATTTCAGTAAACTGTGTAGTAGAATATTTAAATAATTGTAAATGCATACATGAGTTACATAACTGTTTAAAGCTTGGCGGAGTTACCACTCTGGTCGCTCAGTGGTATCGGCACCATATCAACTAGCATTTAAAATGGCAGGCTTTATCTCTAACATGTACACTCTTAGCCTTGGAATATTAACAAACATACTAATAAGCTTACGTTTGTGGAATAATTTATAGCTTACACATGACCACCCTTTAAATTAAAGTTTTAGGCATTATCAATAATATTTAACCATCATTAACGTTCTTAAACAAGCTTGTGATTTTCTGACTTCTCAAGTGGTAAGACGTCTTGATTTTTATTGATTCTTTCGTTACTTGATTTGGAATCGGTCAAAGAATTCCGCAATATTTCTCGCTATACACGCCATTTGAAACGTTCATTTATAATTAATCTGACATATATGTTCCTGCAATTCAATCCTAAAGGTAAAGAAATCATACTGTTTCAGCTATAACGAATAAGGGACCATAAGTGTTTATGGCTGATACGTTTGGCTACATAAGGTAAAGAAGCCTTTTTATACGTTCATAGGCACAGGAACAAATATGCATGTTACAATAATCCTGTCAGCAAAAGAACTTTGGGGAGGAGCAAAAGGGGCAAAGTATTCACTGAAGACTATAATTTGTGGGTCGCATAGGTAGGCAAACTTAGGGCGACTGATTTACCTGGTATGTACAACATGAGTCAAAGTCTCCAGGCACACTATTGTTTTCAAGATTACGCCCATATTCCCGACATATGTACCAGTAAAGGTTTGCCGTTGCCCCCTTGGCGGTAACTCATATAATCCATTTTTACTTCCGTTTAAAAATAATGGCGCATAATGGGACTTTTAACGCGGCCTTTACATTTGAACGCACGGAAAGTTGCCGATGTGAGAAACTGGTTTAAAGTCCAAACGCCTGTATGCCGACTTTGAGTGCGCGGAAGCTGCACATTTCTATCCGGAAACTGCAACCGTTTTTTGAGGGTCCCATTAATCCTATTCGGATACTGCACAATGATTCAGAAGGGTTACCACTCGGAAACTGCACACCCATGAGCAAGTGGGATTTACATTGTTTCGGCCAAAATGTAATTAGATCTAACTTACCAAATGGTGCATAGTGACTCTGCAACCTTATGTGGGCGGAGTGGTACGGCAGCATTCTACTGTCAGTGGTTGCTGAGCGCTACTACGGTACTTTGTTGGCAAACATAAATCACCGTTTTCTTCTTGCTATGCGAGAGATAGATGCAGTTCCTGGCTCCATCTCGGCTGCCGGGTGACAGGTTTGCGAACTAAAACAGTACTCCATCTCGAACAAAATGAAAATTGTTTGGTAAATATGTAATTTTCCATATAATGACAATCGAGGCACAAAATAGTATGCAGTTTCCACATAATAGAAAAATGTAGAACATTTTGGTGTGCAGTTTCCATATGAGCAGAAACAAGGTAGAACATGTTGGTGCGCAGTTTCCATATGACCAGAAACCAGGTAGAAAACTTTGGTGCGCAGTTTCCATATGACCAGAAACCAGGTAGAAAACTTTGGTGCGCAGTTTCCATATGACCAAAAACCACGAAGAAATTTTTGGTGTGCAGTTTCCGACGCCCGCTAAGTTTACGAATTCAACTGTACATGGATTAATAAGTTCCAGACTGCTAAGAGGTCAAATTTGAAATATTTATAGCCTGAAAAACCTAAATGAATGTTTACAACCAATCAAATAGCCTTATTTAATTTTAAGCACTGCGGTGTACCGGAAACTCGCGAAAGCGAATTTTTTTGCGCCTTCTACAATTGCAAAGACTTATTTTTATATTTTACTATAATGAGATTGATTAAAGATTAAGCTATAAACTGAAACATAATACCACTTATTTCGAGAAGCTTCATTTCTGTGTGAAACTGTAAATATACTGTGAAACTTAT
Source organism: Deroplatys truncata (assembly GCA_030765065.1). Classification (NCBI taxonomy): domain Eukaryota; kingdom Metazoa; phylum Arthropoda; class Insecta; order Mantodea; family Mantidae; genus Deroplatys; species Deroplatys truncata. Next base: position 548,983,850 of record CM060990.1, read on the forward strand.
AAAAAGAGTGAATATTATGTCAAAATGAGGTATGCAAAAGCAATTTTCATAACACACAGAAGCACAATAGACAGAGACATAGTGAAGAACGAGCTAATTTTGTAAAAATTTATTAAGATGTTAGTTCGATTAATTTATTTTTTAAACTGATTTACAATCGAAATCTGCCTACATACAAAATAGATAATGAATTTTAATAGACCTTCAACAAAACATACATTAAACAAAGTGGCGTTTGCCGAGCCTCGATGCTATATGTTGTTTTTTTTGTGAATAACAGAAATAATATTAGTTCAAAAATTAAAATTATGAGATATAGCATATTGCTCAGCCACCTCTGCAGTGCATTATGCCTTTCAGAAAGTGCAGAAACTTCATGTTCACTCAGTAAAACGACATGTGTTAGTAACGAGGGCGGCTTTGCAAATTAACGCGCTCTAACCATTCAGAGGAAAGTATCCATTTCTCCTACTTCTCACAGACGTTTCGCTTTATCCATAGGTTAATGTGTATGTGCCGGAACGTACATAAAATCGACGAGAGAATGGTTCATCAAGGTGCCGTGTATACAGCAAATGAAAGGGGGACTCTCCAACATTAGATAAGGGGAATTATAGAAAAGTGATCCACTGGAACCTTTCCGTGAATTAGAGCTATACTTTAGTAATGGTACTGGACAACCTTACTCAGCACCTAAATGAATTATCCATCTCTGCTTGTACCTTGTTCTGTGCTGCTGACTGTCCATTGTACCTGGTCTTCGTAATTTGAAACAGACAAAAATCAGTTCCCTTTACATTTTCCAAATAAGTTGTTGGAGGCTGCAAATAACACATATTACAATTGGACTATTCTTATTCTATGCATTTATTGGGATGTAAAGATAAATAAATATTTCTTGTTCTTAATTTATGCTATTCATCCTGGTCGCCATTCCATAAATGTGTCAGCTGGCGGCCCCCTTTTTAAATTTTATAATTACCAGGCTCTTCCCACACGTAGAATAAATAATGAGGTTTCAAAATTCACAATAGAAGAGTAATTAACTTAAATCAAAATGAATTAGAGTCTATGACGTGTCGGAAAAAATTAAATAGAAATACATAAAAGAACACATAAACAAATATTCAACATTAAGCTCCTGCTTCATATGCCAAATGTTTGTCTGAAGAGAAGTTTAGTTAAACGTGCAAGTGAATTGTTTTCTTCTGCGCCAACATTGGTTTACAGGAAAGAAATTAAACTAATTTAAATTCAAGTGCATAAGAATAACTTTTTCCCTCTTAGCAGCCATTTTAATTTTCCCCACCGCTTACCTATGCTGGAGGAAATGTTGCTTTTTACCTAAACATTTGATATCGCGATTTTATCGGAAATAAGTGTATTGCGATCAGCTGTGGTGTTGGAGTAAAGTTCGTATGAGTATTGACGATATGAATATATGCGTGTGTGTATGTGTGTTTGAGTAGCATAATTTAGAGAAGCCTGTCAATATTAAATTTCATACCATGTAAGGCTCGTTTAAGGTTGCAAGATGAAGATTTTCAATGAATGTTTCTCTACCCAAACAACCGTTTTCATTGAAAATTAGAGTAATTTCAGAAACTAATCTAAGAATTTTGATAAAAAATATCCTTTGTATGATAAATTAATCTATATATTTAATATTCTGCAAACAACCGGTAAATTCCTATTCATTCTCGGTGTACTTTAGAAAGCAATAGAAATTGACAAAAACTTTCTTCAGAATAAATGCTTCTTTTGTTAAAATATACAACTTATATGCAATAACAATTTCTATGCCAGCAATCATTTGCGAGATGCTAGTCGTTGTTCATTTGAATTTTGCAATAACTTAAATACTAAGCTTTCTATTTGTCATGAGGTGACGCAAAAAGTGCATTCTAGTAACAAGGCTTGCATGTATTAGCCTGAGAGTGCCATCTAAACCCACAGTATATTTTATAACGGTATACACATGATTAACTGAGATTCTTGGTATGGCTTCCTCCGGAAGGAAAGTAAAGCTGCAGGTCTTGTGTCGTAGATTTATGGCACGCAAAAGAACTTCAAGCCTGATAAAGAGGCCTCTGAGTAAAACTACCGGTATTTCACGCCCAATATAGAAAGGGACGCTTAGGAACACAGCAGTTAAAGAGTGCACATAAATAAATAAATGAATAAATTAAAAATGGATTTATAGAGAGTGGATATAACAATTATGTTCTTTATGAAGAGTTTGTAGAAATACATCAAAATAAACAATAAAATGATAGAAAAAGTCCTGTGATTCTTACATATAGTTTTCATAACATTCTCGCCTCAAAAAGGAGTATGGTAAACCAAATTAATTGTGAGATCTAGGTTATAAAAGCAGAGAAGCAGTATCCATACTGAAGGCCCTTACGCCAAGGCAATTAATAAGGATATTTATGCGACTAAACACACCAATTCCATACGTTATCCTATATTCTTGAACGGAGGGGCCTCGGCAGCGATCCAGAGGGGTATTGTACCTACGCAACACGAAGTGGCGTCCCCGCGAGGAAGGCTAGGGCGAGAGGAGACACCAGGAGGCCGGATCCAGGGGCGACGGTACAGTAATGACAAGGTCCCTAAGTTTCCAGAAAGAGACACCCCGGCAGACGGACAGGCTGTGGACCCCGACTCACACAGAGGGGGTCCAACGCCCCTGCCACGTTGCACTGAAACACCATCGCCGACACTTCCGACCCTGAAAGAGACCGTGGGATGAAGGATGAATGAAACGATGAATGGAACGAAATGGAAAGACAGGAAATTCGGATTCTGAAGGAAACCACTCCAGCATTCGCCTGAAGACTCGAAAAACATGCGAATGAACACATGGGTCAGAGTGGGCATTTGCCTGGGATTCAATCAGGGACCTTCCGAACGTGGGCCACAGACGTATTGAATACCGAGGCATTCCTCTCGGTATTTAATACGTTAATATATAACATAATATATAATATAATATAATACATAACAAATAAAGAAATATGTTGTAGGAAATTAAAAACTATAAGCTCAACCAACTGCTCTATGTGTTCTATGAATGAATTGCATATACAATTAGAATTATTTATATGTAATGTTTTAAACGTAAAGCGATTTATACACTGACATCATCAGAATATTTGTGTTAAAATAAATACTGACAATAAATTATTATGAATATGAACTTTTTATTAATCAAATTTTTAATAAAATTAAACACTTTTATTTTTGCTCTAGACGTTCTCGGGGTTCAAGCCAGGTGAAGTGATGTGGAGACATCGACGTTTCGGGAGCGTACATCTCTCCCATCTCCCGTACGCTCCCAAAACGTCGATGTCTCCACATCACTTCACCTAGCTTGAAGCCCGAGAACGTCTAGAGCATATTCGTCGCTAGGAAAGCTTCAACTCTTATTTCACTTTTATTTTTCTTCTGCAGAAATCGTCAGTGGCCACCCCTGGAAACTCCGATTCTCCTCTACGGGAACTTGCCCCCATTTTGGGTACCCCTGATTTTGAATTTCAGTAACAATTGCATTCATAATTCAGTGAATATTTCATGCTCTCTTCCCCTTTATCGGCGGATTGTAAAGTATTTTCGGTCATATATAACATTATTTTCTTGTGGATATTATTTAATGCCAACAAGCCTATTCACAACTGTGTGAAAGTTATTATCGGGCTGAGATTGAAATTAAATTGAGTTTTTATTTATGGATGCTCTTTAACTGCTGTGGTCCTTAGCGTCCCATTCTATTTGGGCGTGAAAAAGCAGTAAGTTTTCTCTGAGGCCTCTTTATCAGGCTTGAGAATCTTTTACGTGCTGTAAATCTACAACATGGGACCGCCGGCTTTACTTCCCTTCCGAAGGAAGCCATGCTAAGGATTTTTACGCCCAAAAAAATCCATCGTCCCCTGCCGGGTTTGAACCCGCGACCTTGAGAACTAGAGGCTAGAATGGTAACCACTATACCACGTAAAACGGCTGTTACAGTCGGGTAATTTTATTCCTAGACAGGTGGCCGAAGTTACAGCCAGAAGATTTACACATACAAATCTCCTTCATAAGTGTTCTCAGTGAAAAGCCAAAAATGTAAATAAACCTTTGAACAATGTGGTAAGAAAGAAAGTGCCAAGGAGAGCTTTTGGAGGATTGAGAGTTATGATGCATTGGGAGGGCAAGTCAAGGTCCTTAGAAAGTTGGTCGTTGGTCAAGATATGAGTGACTGAGAAAGGTTACTTTTTATGCTAATAATTACCATAAGCAGGCAAGAAAACTTAGAATGGATTAAAAAGAACCCGAAAATAGATGGGTACTCCAGAAAATGGTGTAGCATTTGTTCTCACTCTTTTTATAAAATGACATTGTATTCACTTGGGGAGCTTATCCTCAGAAAGTTGTCATAACACAATAATTTGACGATTAATGTTAAATAAAAGTAAAGATATATTTGAGTTTTAGCTCAGTAAATTGAAAACAAATACAAATGTGACTTTTTTCTAAGGTATATATGAAATAGGATATCAAAACCTTTAACCAAAACCAGTCCTTAAATTCATGGATGTATGGATATGTATTTTGTTGTAATATAATTCTTGTTCAAGATGAATACTTTCAAGAAAAAATGTAGCTAAATTTGGCACAATTAACTTAACAAGTAGACACCTTCCAAACTGCAATTAAATACTTCACCTATATGATTATTGCAGTCCCTTCCTGTTGGCTTTATGTTAGCATGATCCTATTCGTCAGAGATTGATAATATAGAACAAAATAAAAGTATTAAAACATTTAAACATCATAATTTATACCTTCCTGTTTCATACTTAAAACAATTTCTATGTTTTTATCACTCACAGGGATATTTGTGTTTTGGAATATTTTCACCACATAATTTAGTCCAGTGAAATCAATAGAATATGTGGTGTACATTTTGCTTTTCGTTTTTCTCAGTGCTAAATTCTTCCATTGTCTAGCAAGATTTAAGCTTTCATATTTATTCATCTTCAGGAGATCATTTAATTCATCTGTGCTTCTCTCTGATTTTTTAGGGTTATTTACATCGCAAGCTATTTTATTGTGAGCTATTCAGTTCACAGTCTGAGCAACTGATGCATATATTCCAGCTTTGACGTTACAACTTCATAGTTTTTCCTTCCATGGGCCAGTTACACTTATAAAGTATCCAATTTTATGCTCATTCGATCTACAGCTTGGCATTTTCAGGCAGACTGTCTTTCGTTCTCTTATGAGCGAAGCAGTGTCATTATTGCCTATATAAATCACAGTTTTTTCATTTTCCAAATATTCGTTTTACTTTTACTATGACTTTTCCACTCCCACCATTCTGCTTTGATGTCGGGTGTTATTACTCGTTGATATTCTTACCGCTTTGCGTCAATTTACTCCCTTCAACATTGTTTCATTCCTCTCTACTCTACTACTCTACTGCTCCAAAAGTATTGTGACAGCCAGGAATTCATTTTCACCCCTTCTAGTTATTTCATTTTTCCGTACCCTACTGAAACTGTATGCAACTACTGTTGCATAAGCAGTATGCCTACCAAGAGGTGGTTTTACTCCCTTCTACATTATTTACTCTCTCTATACTCTACTGAAGACGTATACAATTATTGATCCACAAGTACTGTGCTACCGTAATAGTTTTGCTCCGTTTTACCTTGCTTCATCTCTCCATACTCTACTGAAGCTGTATGCAACTACTGCTCCAGAAGCATTCTGCCTAAAGGTAGCATTTTAATGCTTTCTTCCTTGCTTTATCTATCTATACAGATGCTGTGAACAGTTCCACGGGCATTACGTCTACTAGGTATCCCTTTTACTCCTTTCTGCCTTGTTTCATCTATCTGTACAGAAGTGATGTGCAGCTTGACAATCAAGATCCCTATTTAGATCAGCCATGCTGCCTGTGTTAAGCTCTAATTGAGTAACAATTTCCGTTCCTCAGATTAATTTGATTCATATTATGTATAATCCCCGTAGTAATTTGAGAGGTATTGCAATTTTTCTCCCTTAAGAGGTGCAGCAAACATATAACCAAACCGGTCATTAGCACTTTCGATGACAACTCATACTGTGTACTAACATTCTGAGTATATTTTTATCATCCGAGAGTATTTAACGACTCTAGAGTATATGAAGGAAAGAAAACATTTCCTCGGATCGTAGGCGTTTGCTGAAATCCGTCATTTCGTGAAGAATCTGGGAAGTTCATGAAAATCCGGCCTATAGTGTAACATCATTCTATACACCACTGATGGGGCTTATAAAGACCGACAGTCAGCGAAAGGTTAGGTTAGTTTAGTTTAGGTTAGAGATTAGGTTAGAGCTACAGTATACACATAATAAGCTGCGTCATTTCATGAAGAACCACGGTAGAAAAAATGCATTCACATTTTTAAATATGCAAATATATATTCCCAACTTTAAAACGACTTTTAAACTTATGAACGACTTTTCATCGTCTGCCTAGGATCTTCGCGAAATGGCGGTTTCAGCAAAACGCCTGACGCTTTATTAACCGACTCCTGAGTAATTTCCCAATAAGTTTATTTCATATCAGCCTTAAGTTAGATTTGATTTATGCTTTGCACAGATGACCATGAAATGTTTCTCATTTTACCCTGTCTGCTAATTACGACATAGCACTGCTTTTGTTACAAACGTAACATACACTCTAATAAATTGCTAATATAGTCATGCGAAATAAGGCTGAGTCAAACATTTAATAATGCATTTGTGCTAGTGATTACTACAGGTCCTTGTTGAACATGAAACAAGATGACAGTTTTCCCGCAAGGTAATCAACATTTGGTACCATGGTACTTACCCGCTTATCAAGAGTGCTGTTATAACAGGAATCCAGCCTGTAGTAAGAACTGGTGCAGTATATTTATTACGTAATGCAATACAAATCCACACGGGTAAGAGCAGTGCATACAACCCAACAATAACCATCAAAGCCCAATTATTGCGGCCTGAAAATGAATTTAGGCTTCAGATTATACAGGAATTATAAAATACATGCTGCCTGCCAGCTGATATACATCTATATATCTCTAACATCACATGATAACAGAGTATACACGTAATTACAAGAAAACAGGACAAATTAGAATAAACATTGATATGGATCTCAAAGGCTTTCATATCATTTTTCGGCTGAATCTTTGTTTTGATAAACAGCACCATTTCTCTAAATGTTTATTTTAACATCGTTTTTCAGACTCGTGAAACCTATAGATACAGTGCAGTCTGTCGCTGTAATTCTACTCTGTGTTGCTGTTTTCGTACGATTTTCATCAAATTTATTATAGAATTTATTATGATAATAACTTCTAGTACTTAATAACTACAATTTGACATTTTAGGCCGAAATTGGTGAAATTTAGGCACCGATTATAGGTTACAAATCTGTCAAATAAGTTAAATTAGGCGTAATTTTAGTTATGTAGTAATATATACTTTTCATTTGAGTGTCGCTTACAAGTATAACACTTTAGTTGTAATCAGCAATAAAGTTGCTAATCGTCCGCAGATAAGCTGTCCTTTCTCTGCTAAACATTTTAAGGCTTGAAAAGAAAACTGAAGTTATTGGTGTTACTTTAAATGTATGAACTATATTTTTCTTCTCTACCTTTTCTGGAAATTGTGTAGGCATGCACTAATGTGGGCCAATCAAAGGCCTTTTAACAGTCAAAAGCAAAATTTATTGGTTTTGAAAAGCAGAAATCAGAAATATGTCTTAGAGGTTTTCACTCCGTTTCAACGTTCCCTCAAGCATATTTTAATGCCGTTAAATTAATTATACCTGCCATTAGGAAGAAGGAGTAGGATTACGCTACGCAGGGGACATCTAGCACCTCGACCCACACAGGGATCTTCTGTGCATACACCCCCGGGGGGAACGGATGAGATGGAGGAACCGCAGGTGATGTATGGGCTGCAGGAACGGCCGAATCGCTCAGAGGTCCCTAAGAGTTACAGACTTGGCCATCCAGCCGAGAGCGCTCAAAGCAGCCCTCCCAAGCCACCAGATGATGACTCACAGGCTCCCCTATAGTGGAGACCGGGGAATGCTTGATACAGCAGCGAGATTCGAGCGGCGTACATCCGACGGGGCTGAGAAGAGGCTCCAACACGCAAGCCCTCTGCCCCATTTGTCCGCAGAAAAATTCGCCTACTGACCCCTGGGAACCCCCGAAAATATCCATGTGTCAGGAAGGTCGACCGCGGGGATCGAACCCACGACCTCCCGAATGCGGGCCACAGAAGCAACCGCCTGAGCCATCCCGCCCGCTATGAGGAAGGAGTTATTTCTCTTTACACTGCCATGCAATGCAGTTGAACACAATGCAGAATATGAACATAAAACCACACTTAGGAACTACGTGGGATAAATATTGTGCATTGTGATTATTGCATTCCAATATTGACCAGAGGCATGTTGTAATTGTTCGGACCAGTCATAAGGACCATGTTTCATTGTTTCGAAGCCATATTGTAGTTCCCGTGCTTCGTATCCTTTCTTTGAGTGACGCAAATTTAAACATACATTACTTCCTTCAGGCAGTTCTAGAGGGAACACATTAACATAAAGTTGATCTCCTTGTTACTATTCAAGAGGCTTGAATTTTCATTATTTGCAGTTATCGTCCACGTTCCCCTTAAGGAACTCAATACATGCTTGGTTTAAAAATCTGAGGTGTACTGATAAACCACAAACAAAGAGCGTAAATATGTACTGCAACAACAGTAAATCAAAACAAAGCATTGACTGCATCGTGTTATTAGTTGAATTCATAATATGTATGTATGTATGTATGTATGTATGTATGTATGTATGTATGTATGTATGTATGTATGTATGTGTGTATGTGTGTATGTGTGTATGTGTGTATGTGTGTATGTGTGTGTGTGTCTGTGTGTGTGTCTGTGTGTGTGTATGTATGTATGTATGTATGTATGTATTTATGTATGTATGTATGTATGTGTGTATGTATGTATGTATGTATGTATGTATGTATGTATGTATGTATGTATGTATGTATGTATGTATGTATGTATGCATGTATGCATGTATGTATGTATGTATGCATGCTCAAAATAGCATTCGGGGAAGATTCGTTGTTGACTTATAGTAATTGCTGTCACAAAACAGTTTGGATACATCTACTCTGTCGCTATATGTTAGAAGTTAGAAGCAGTCAGACGGAGGGGCCTCCAGTAAACGGAGCACAGCTCCCTCCGCCTTTGCACTTCCAACGTGACCCCTGGGATAAAGGGACGAAGGGCGACCCGACCAGATCCGGAAGACGATTTGCGATAGCAAGGACGGAGTCTCTAACAATTCCAACATGACAGCAATCCTGACACCGGCGAGCCCTGCGTTAGCCTCTCGCAATCTGGGGGACCCGTGTATACCAGAAAGCTCCCTGGAAGGAAGTGGGAGGGGAGCCATCAGTCCAGGAAGCGCCAGGGAGAAATCTTACCAGAGCGCAAATTCTCCTGTCCTGCCGCAGCATACTAACCGCCATCGCCTGGTCCTACAACGCTGAAACAGATGAAAGGAAATAATGGACTGCAATTTTTGGTAGAAGGAGAACCCACTCCAACATTCGCCTACCGAGTCGGGGAACCACGAAAAGCTCAAGGTCAGAGTGGTCGAACCATAGAAATCGAACCCGGGACCTCCTGAATGCGACCTTCACACGTTATCGCGTAGCTGTCTCTCTCGGTTCACTACTTGTTACACGTCACTCAGCAAATGTAGTACTTCTAAGGTTATATTTCTGACTGTAAATAAGAGGAAGGAAGGAAAGATGGATGCAAGAGATTCAACAGAACTTCTTTTCTCTTTGATATTGCCCCACACATTGGTAGAATTGTATCTGCTGACTAGAAAGGTTGTATCAAGCAATACCGACAACGCCCAGGATAGGGTAGAGAAAGATGACTGCTCATGTTTCGAGAGAAGAACCTTGTGAGAGAACGATGACATTTAGGACATCTTGGATTCATGAAAGTTGCGCACTCATTAATTCACGAATATTGGTGTAACTGTGATAAAACGGTGTAAACAACTTAAAGGAGTATTCATTTACTACGTCAAGTCATTTTTATCCAGTTTTGAATCCACCTTCACCACCGTTCATCACGGCCTATCGCGTTCTAACGGAGCCACCCTCCCCATGTAGCATGTTACGCTTACAGCACCTCTTTGTTTTTGTGCTTCGTTTGTCGTTAAAGTGGTAACATGTAATGTTTAGGAGGTAATTCAATTACAGTAAAATCCCACTTAATGAACCTCACTTAAACAAAATCCGGCTTAACCGAAAGGGTAGAGGGAAGAAAAGACAAGAGAGAAGAAAAGAAAAAATATATATACTCAAATTTGCGCTAGCAACGTTGCTATGACAATTGGCAATGTTCCTTTGCCCCAAACCTAAATCCCAATGTAGGTACTTGGTATTGTATGCATTTAATCCTCACCACCTACCCACTTTCCAAGGAATATTGTACTATTATAACAAGTGTTAACTGCTTGCAAACGCATTGAATACGGAGGATCACTAATATTTTACTCTTGGTGTTGGTCAGTGTGGTTTATTTTTGTTTTAAGACGTCAGCGAAAAGAAAGAGTGTTGATGTGGGTGAGAGCGGAGGCAGCAGCGACAGAGTGAGGAGGGATTCAAAGCATTGGAGGTAAGAAAGACTACAAATTCCTTTTCAAATCATAACGGGAATGCTGAATTATGCTATCAATAAAACAAAAGGTTTTGGTTTTAAATTGCCTTGCGTTTTATAAAACAAAGCAGCGAAACAACACCAATAGATTATAGTGCTTATATCTGGCGCGATATAGCTGCTCGCAAACGTTGCTAGAAGAAACTTAAGAAAAAAATTATGAAATAGGTTGCATATTTTAATAATATGTGGAGTAGTATACTTTTGTATTAAAAATTATTACATTAATTTGGAATATAATTTTTTTCTTCCATTCCCTGCATAAAATCATTATCATCGGCTACTCGTCCCCTTTAGTTCGGTTAAGTGCGGTTCTACTGTATTAGGATATATTTTAAATAAAACGTCTATTTTTACTGTTATATTTCAATCAAATTAAGGATTTAACTTTTTGATTCAACAGTTTAAAATTAAAGTGAAACTTTCAAAAGCTAGGAAAGGACGAGTGCAATACCTCCAAATTGCATTCTTCATTATTGGACACAATAACCTCGTAAAACTACAACAAATCACAAAGAATAAACGACCCTGTACTTAGCCAAAATGCCAGATTGTTTGTTTCTGTTTGTTTAAATTCCTTACTTCCTAAATAAATACAAAGAAATGCAAATATTTTGTTGAAAGCTCCTTACATCCATAGACTAAACAAAGTTCCGTACAATATAGGGATAAAACAATAGATTGGGAAAACCTGATTCGAGTGGCAGAGCGCAGTGTACAAAAATACAATTGTATATTGCCATTAGCAGTTATAATCAGTTGTTATCGGAAATCTAAAATTATTTTAGTCATCTTTAAAGTTAGGATTCTGTTACCCAGAATCACTTTACCTTGCTTTAATATTATTGATCCATGCCATGGAACTTTCTATTAGACATTACCTGCATTATGACAAACCAATGAAATGTGTATCAAATAAATACAAAACAACACTCCAACTTGTCTCATATACTAAACTTAATTATTAAATTTAAGATAGATCGTTTTCAATAAATGCCATTTTACAGATTATACAATTTGACTGGATGTTAAGCTAACAATGAAAGAATAAACGTATGACATCACGATGACGTTGACCCTTTTCCCCCAATATCACGCACTGTCTTGTTAAAACAGACCTATCCCCAGTCCTTCAGAGCGTGATGTAATATACGAAGCTTCCTAATGTCGTTGAATGGAGTAAGGCACACTGGGCATTGTAGAGTTGAAACGGTTTTGATTCATATTTAAATCCTGACTCAGCTCTGCACATTGCCGGCATGAAAGAGGTCATAAAAGCAAATAAACCTCAGTAGTGGTTAACTCTAAAGCCTAGAAATTAAAAAAGAAGGTATTTGGAATATTTCAAGTTGGTTTTAACCAGACTCGGAGTTCGTCTTACATTTTATCAGATTCGCGTATGCCTTTGAGAATTCGCTCTGGTAGCACAGGGTTACAGAGCCAATACGAGAATACAGAGATCCATGAATCCGGTCCTACGTGTAGCATTGCAATTTTCATGTTCTTAGCTACCAAAGTGTGTACGGTAGAAACCCACTGCAACGGCAGAACACAGTTGTAGCATCGTTTTAAGCCAGAGCTGAGCTTTTGGTATAATACCTAATTGGGGAATTAAACGGTATAATACGTGGTATCAATGGCAAAATTAGTTGGATTGGTGACATGAATATTTGTTAGGATTATAGGAACTTTTGTTCGTGAAAATGATGTTAATTTCATCATGCCAATAGTTTAATTTGGAAGTATACCTTTATCATACATACGCTCCAAGGAAACACAAATACAGTAATTATTACTGTTACTAAATCAAATATACAAGTAGCAGTATTAATAAAACAAGGATAAAAGTAAAATGACTATTTTAATATTTTGAATGACGTTGACTTTGCTTATACTTTAATGAACAATAACTGCACGCATTCTTACAAAAGAAATTAAAATAACACTAAATCCTCTTTCACGATTTCGCGAAAAAACAAAAAGAAAAACTAGAACTTTTATACCATAATGCAAAGTGCAACAATTTCCAAGATTAATCGACCTCTTCATCAGACGAAAATTGCGGTTGTTGATTCTCAGATAACTTTGGTGCATTTGCATGGCCATACTTGCATCAGAGATTCCGTTTTACTGAAACCAGCTTTTCGGTTGTTGAAAGTATCTTCCTGGTTTTTGTGTGGATTCGCCCATGGGTAGACAAATTGCGCATACTTGCGGCTCATAATGGTGGTATATTCAAAAGTTTAGATGCCAGTGAAGTTATCGGTTGTTTGGCACATAATCCTCTTTCTCAGGTAGGAGGTGTGACACGCTGAGCAGCAGCTCATATAGTGTCTCGAGAAGAACTGCCATCACTAGCTTTAAATTCGACTAAGCCACGATTACTCCACTTTCATTCCCTTGCACGTAGCTTAAAAATAAAGACCAGTTGCCTGGTAGTTGAGCACAACGGCGATGGTTGAGGTAGTGAAGGTGTGTGTTTTATGTGTATCATATTATGAATAATGCAGAATTATACAACGCGTTTTGGTATTTTGCAACGTTTTTACAACTCTATGGCTGAAACTAAATGACTGTAGCAGGTTCCCGCAGTACTTCGCACCGTTCTATTTCGTAGTCCTTACAGGGGAGTACAAAGCTGTGGATAGTTTAGATACACGTGACCGACCGAGATGGCCCCGCGGTAATGTGAGAGACTCGCATTCGGGAGGTGCCGGGTTTGATTCCTGTCGGGCTAGCCACTCTAACTTCGGGCTTTTACGTGGTTTATGCAGATTGATAGGCGAATGCTAGGGTGGTTCCTCTTCTACCACGAATTTCCTGTCCATAATTTCATGTCCCCATAATTTCATCTGTTTCATCCTCATACGTTTCAGAGTTGTAGGACCAGGCGACGGGGATTGATGCGTTGCGGCGGGTCGGTGGAATTTGTGCTGTGTAAACATTTATCCCTGACGCTTCGTTGGCCGACTGGGCCCCTTCCTGGGAGCATCTCTTTTCATTCCGGGACTCCCAGGTTGAAGATGGCTACGGCGGGTTCGTGCAGTAGTCAGGATTATTGTTACTCTGGAATTGTTAGGGATCCCGTCCTTGGTAGCGCGCATCATCGTCCGGATCTGGTCGCGCTGCGGGTCCCCTCTTCCTTCCAGGGGTCACGGAAGTACAAAGGACCTACTATGACCTGCGTGCGGTGCTGTGCTCCAACGTGAAAATGCTCCCTATAAGTTATTATTATACCATTGTCCAGCACTCAAAGCTAGCCAACTGGGTAAATGTTGAGAGCCGTTATTATAACTAACACGCAGTTTAATAGCTGGGATTGTAACTAGAAGGTAAGGGCTCACAACCCGCACAGATATGAGCACAGAGTGGTTTATTTTAAACACGTGGGGGCGCAGAATGTTTTGATTCTCCATTAGGGATATCAACTGCATTCGCAATAGCTCCCTAGTTTTTAAACACTGGAATATAAACTACATTCTTGTTCATCCCTAGAAATTCTGAGATGAAAGCAAGGAATTTGTCGCGTTGAAAATATGCGGCAGTGGCACGGTAAAATGATAACTGAGGTCACTATATCGATTTTATTGTAGATAAAGAGTAAAGGAGCAGAATATATCATATAAAGACATGTCGGAAAAGAAACAAAGCTAAGATCGGTGTGTTCTAAAATAGTTTCGGTCAATAATTTAATAAAAGCAGTGGGACAGGGATTTATATTCTGAAAAAATGGCGAAATTAAACTGTATATGTAGTTTTCATATAGGTATCACCTTAAGTAGAACCCAAGTTTCTCTTTATGAATGATACAAACGTATTGATGGTTTCCAACGAGCACTTCGCATTTTTAAAGGATTATTGTTTAAAATATCGTTTTACTTATTTTCAACATATATTTCTAAGCCCAAATGAGGGCAAAATTAATCCATACACAAAACAGACATAGCTGAAGAAGTCACTTACCCTGAATGTTAAAAAATCCGGATGCAGCGAGTGCCAAAAGTGAAATAGATACTACGTCCCCAATGCTGGCTGCCACTGGCGTCGCCATATTATCTGGGTTCATGTGCCTGCGATGCGATGCTATAACTACACCCGCCATGACTATATCTGAAGAAAAGAAATCCATTCGTTAGAATATGTCCTTGCAAATTGGCAGGGTGGACACATACACAATACATGGAAATAAGTGGTATGATTATGAAAATCCCCACGCATACTTTATCAACTGAACTACAAAGGTAGAAATCGCCATCAAACTTCAAGTTATTAAATTATGGGATTTATTGAACAAGTTTGGTTCAAATAAGTTTTGTGGGATCTTGAATTTGTAGACATATATTTGCCCAGCGCCGATACCTTAATTTTAGGGTTTTCCATGATAAACGTTAAAAGTGCTAGCCTACTGATTATTGTGGAAAACTGTTTACGAGCGATCCTTTATATGTGATCTTGACATAGTTTTAATCTGAACTGGGAAGATTTGTGTCACGGAAATGTAATTTCTTGCTATGGCTTACATACAGAACAAGTCCCGCCATTACATAGTAGGACGAATCTGGAACCTGGCTGGAAAGAAGTCAAAATCCGACCTTGTGATATTTTAACATTTTCATTACCCCTTTACACTTCGATAGTTGGGACATCCTTTAGTGCCCATCTTATCTCTTTTTTCAGAAACAATCATCTCTGGTGCACAGCCAAAATTGGGAGATGGATTAGTTACGATGTTGCAGTTGGATGAGGATTGCAGTTGCAATCAAGCTTTAGAGTGATATTGTTCACATTTTTGGCACAGTTATGCGCTACAGTTAAACGTAATTAGATGTAATTCTGTTCATCTATCATAGCTTCATATATCGTGTAGTGTATTCATGTGCGGACACTGAAATTACTATTTTTCAAATTCACTCAGGCCTACAAACTTTGTGGCAGAAGATAAAGGTCTGTAAATTATTTAAAAAAACTAGAAACTAATTTAGTTTGTTATGTTAAATTATAGAATGCTCGTTTTGCATAATTTTCAGACACACATTATTTTTCAGAACCCAATCAGAGGCCTATCATTATATGCCGCGAGTTATATGAAGAGATAGTTATCATTGCTGATATAAAATACTCACTAAATAACTACGTAACTGAACATTTTGCTATTGAAACTGTCTGATAATATCCCGAAGTATACAGTATGTGAATTAAGAACGTATGTGTTCGAAGACAATCAACGTTGGAACCAGTGCCACAGAATTAAGGAACGTATTTAGGAAAACATTTTGACTGATTAAGCAAACCTGTGAAATTCCCAGATTTGGTTTTTAAATATAAAGGGTCCCTAAAGCATGGAAAAAATTAACGACGAGCATCAACACAAACAAACAAACAAAAACTGGGAGATCACGGAAGTTGCTTGCAGAAATTGGGGAGCGGTCCAAACACTCCAAGTTGCAGCCGCTAATGGAGGCCTGTTCTGGAGATTAAATACTTTTCGCTGCTCAGTGCATATTGCAGTCTTCAGCGAAATGAGATACTACTGATATAATGGTAGCAATAACCCAGACTTGTCATACAAGACCAACTATATTATAGGTATCTTATTAATATCTAGTACTGATAACAAAGCTTTATATCGGAGAAGAGGGAATGGCTCTGCTGGTAAAAATGAATTATCTAAACAGCAATCCATAAACATTCTTTGAAACTTAGTAACAGCGACATCTTTAGTATAAACAAAAGAACATAGATAATTTATGATCGATTTTGGTAAGAATTAAAACAATTGTGTATATTTACTTAAAAACTATATTATATATAATTGGGG
This sequence comes from Deroplatys truncata, assembly GCA_030765065.1. Lineage (NCBI taxonomy): Eukaryota > Metazoa > Arthropoda > Insecta > Mantodea > Mantidae > Deroplatys > Deroplatys truncata. Next base: position 549,000,453 of record CM060990.1, read on the forward strand.
ACTGTAACTTTTAGACAACGTTCGTTCCGTGATAAGCTATAGATAGAAATAAAATTATTAATTTTGTCTGAATTCACCCCTTTAAAGGGTTAGTTTGTCTTATCGAAATGTAGTTCAGGGTTTGTACAGACGGCTCCAAATGCTTTCCGTTCCACCTGTAGGGGTAAGCGGGGTGTCTTATCGTGAGGTTATGCCAGGTACCTTAGCTCATACCTGCTCTACAAGGTTAGGGAATGTAATGGTGCTAAAGAAAATATCACTCCAACACATTTCCCTTAGACTTGGCTGTAAGAAAGTAATAACTGTCAAAAGAAATCAGCAATAACATTACAGCACAGCGGCATAAGCAGAATACAAACTCATTTTAAGGAATTAGAAACATCATATTGTTGTATAATAAGCAAGTGTTAAAGCAAAATCGTTTGGTTTTCAATATCCAATGCTTTCTCTACCCATTATCAACTAACATATTTTCTTTATTTATCATAATGTCCTTATAAGTATGATTTCTCCGTGCAGTTTATCTTAATCATGACAACAATTTAAGCCAGAAATTGTTTCAAGTTACAGTCTAAGTTACACTTTTCCCTATTTGGTGGCATACAAATGCCGTAACGACAAACAGCCGTTTATCTATACCACAACTCTTCTTTTTACTCTCTCTCTCTCTCTCTCTCTCTCTCTAGTACTCACCTATAATAAGTAGGGAAAGTAATGTATTCCAACCAAAAATTCAAGAACGAGATTCACTGGAAATACACGTTTTTAGACCCTCTGAATACGAAGAAAGCGCTTTTAATTTCTGTACTACGTAGCTGCAGTAGAGAAAGTATTGTGTTCCTCCCGAAAATTGAATAACGACATTCACCGGGAATACACGCTTTGAGACCCCCTGAAGCCAAAGAAAGCTTTTTGACTTTCTCTACTACGTAGCTACAGGAAGTAGAGAAAGTATTGTGTTCCACCCAAAAATTTACCAAAGAGATTCATCGGAAATACACGTTTTGAGACCTCCTGAAACAAAAGAAGGCGTTTTTTACTTTCTCTACTACGTAGCTACATGAGGTAGAGAAAGTATTGTATTCCACCCAAAAATTGAATAACCAGATTCACCGTAAATACTCGTTTTGAGACTCTCTGTATCCAAAGAAAGCATTTTTACCTTCTCTATTACGTAGTTACAATAAGTAGAGCAAGTATTGTATTCCACCCAAAAACTGAATAACGAGATTCACCCGAAATACTCGTTTTGGCACCACTGAATCCAAAGTAGGCATTTTTACTTTCCCTAATATGTAGCTACAGTAAGTAGAGAAAGTCTTGTGTTCCACCTAAAAATTCAATGCCGTTGTCACTCCCTGAATCCAATGAATTTATTTTTAGTAAAAAGCCAAGTGTGTGTGTGTGTGTGTGTGTGTGTGTGTGCGACAGCATAACTCAAAAACAAAAAGTTGGTGAAAAACCAAACTTAGTGTTTAAGTTCAACTTCTTCCAAGAATGCGATACAGAGATTTTAAAGAGAATCGCGCACTCCAAACTGCCTTTAACATTTGACATTTTTCAAAATTTTTTATTCTTTCAAAAATAGCTCTTAGGATTTTGATAAAAATACATACGTTTAAGCAATTTTCATGATAAATGAAATGTATGTCTTAAAATTTCTAGGAATAATCTGTAAATTCGTCTTTATTGTGAATGACCTCAGATAATTAGTAAATCGTGAGAGACAAAATGTTATGGACAACAAATGTAGATCTTGTTAAAGCACAAAATTTATATCAAATATCATGTTTATTTTTATGTCAAATAACATTTTTATATTTTACATATTCTGAAATGTTCTTTGTTATTAGTTTGAATTTTGAAATACTTTATACTTCTCTCAAATGCAAATAGCTATATTTTTTGTTTCTTTTTTTCCTTCTTTCCCGTGTTCATACAAAGAGAACAGAATTTCTAAGCTATCACGTCTGTGGCTCGCATACGGGAGGTCGTGGTTTTGATTCCTGTGGGCGAGCTTCCTGATCCATGATTTTTTTCGGTGTTTTTCTCGGGTCGCCAGGCAAATGCTGGGAAGGATTCTCACATCCCCGAATTTCCTGTCCCTCCATTTCATCTCCATTCTCATTTCCCTTCATCTTTCATCCGTTGGTCTCTGTCAGGGTTGGAAGTGTCAGCGATGGTGTTTGGGTGCAGTGTGGCAGGGGAAAAGGCTCATCTTTGTGACTGCCTCCGTCCCTCGGCATTCGGCTGACTGTCGGGGGTATCCTAACCTCCTTGAGGTGCGTTGGACCCCCTCTATGCGGAGTGGGTTCCCCACTCTGCCTGTCCGTCTGACTGGGAGTCTCTATCTGAAAACTTAGGGACCCTGCCATTCCTATGCCGTCACTCCTGGTTCCGGTCGCCCGGTGTCTCCTCTCGCCTCATCCTTCCTCCCGGAGACGCCCTCTTGTGGGGCGTAGGCAGAGTATCTACTATGTGGATCAGTGCCGAGTCCCCTCCGTTGCCAACCAATCCAAAGCTATCACATAGCGACCAGCTTTGAGGGATTTGACTATCGCTTTAGCTTAATATCTTCTTCTTATACCTACAACGAATTGTGTAAATAAGTGATGAAGATTTATCTGTATTAACATGAAATAGATGCAAGAATAACATTTGTAAGAATATTTTAAGAAGAGTGTGTAGAGAAAGTCATGTGAATACAACATGCATTTTATAGCAAAAGCTCTATATGCCTGTGTGTCTGTGAACAACATATTTCCAAAACGAAAAGTCGGTTAAATACCAACCTTGATATTTATGTTCAGTATCTTTCAAAGACGTGATACAAACATTTTCAAGAAAATCTCCCCCCAACCCTTACAACCATTTACATTGAAAAATTTTCGAAATTTATTACTTTCTCAAAAATGACTCTAACGAGTTTGATTAAAATACTCTCTGTTTAATATATTTTCATGACAATCAAATTATATATTTTGAATTTTCTGAGAAGAGCCTCTCAAGTCTTCTTCATTCTGAATGACTTTTGTATAATTGGTAAACTCTAAAAGATTGGAAAAAGTTATGCTACACAAGAAATGCAAACCCCGTTAAAGCACGCAGTTTGTTATACATATATTTTATCAGATTAAATATTTCGTAGATATTTTTTGTTATTTTTTTGAATACTTTTTGTAACTGAGAAGTCGCCATTTGTTTTGTTTTTGTCGCGCTCATACAAACAGCATGGAATTTGAAAGCATAACGTAGTGACATGCTTTTAGAAAATGTGACTATCGCTTTATCTACGTATACTACAATGAAATGTGTAAATGTGAACTTCTTCGTTTGGTATTTAATTAAAGTCCTTTAACCGGGTAGGCCATTACGGACGGTGAATGAACTAAATCGTTGAAATGATGCTCAAATGGGCCCGAGGTCCATAGAAATTAGAATCTGACATTCATCTTCTCAGGATAAGAGGAAACCCTGGAAAATCTTTATCCAGGCAGTTCACTCTAACCGAGATTCGAACTCGGGACCTCTTGAATGTGAGGCAGACCCCTCACACCACAGAGATGTGCTAAATGTGATTTGCAAGTTTATTTGGATTATAAGAAGCAGACAGAAAAATAAGATTTAATAAAAATAATTTGTGGAATGGTAAAAAGACAAAGTTATGTGAATGCAACACGCTAGATTTTTCACGTGGTAATGTAAAGAGCGTGGAGTTTCAAAGGCACCACATAAAAATTTAACTACTGTTTTAACTACTGCATTCTTCTTATACTTACAACGAAGTTTGTAATGACAGTTCTCCTCAATTAACAAGAAGACTCTTTCACTCAAGTCGTTTGTAGGACAAGGTTGGAAAGATAGAATCAGATTGAAAAATTCAATGTCATAGCCGAGGTTTGTACTACGGATTTTCCAGTTTCCTTCCAGGTGGTACTGAGGTAACGCGTACGACTCGCATTCGGGAGATCCCTAGTTCGCTTCCCGGTGACCTCCCACCGTAACCCACGGGATGTTTTCGGCAGTTTTCCCGGGCCGTCAGGCGAATGCTGATGTGGTTTCTCTCAGCCCCAAATATCGTTCCATTCCTCATTTCATTCATCCTTAACCCCATTAGGTTTGTTTCAGCGTTGGGAGTGTCGGCGATGGTGTTCCGGTTCGGCATGGCAGAGAGAAAGCATGCTCTCTGTGGAACCTTATCCGTCTCTCGGCTGGTTGTCGGGGTATACGGATCGCCTCTTGGAGGCGCTGGACCGTCTGTGGGAGGTGGGGTACCCGGTTTGCCTGCCGGACTGTCAGGGTGTCTCAATCTGGAAACTTTAGGAACCTTGTCATTGCTGTGCCGTCACTCCTGGTTCCGGCCGGCCGATGTCCCTCCCTCCCTCTCGGGGGCACCCCCTCGAGGGGCACAAGCACAATATCCTCATCCACTGGATGGGGGTCGAGTCCCTTCCGTTACACATCCCATTCCATTCCAGTCCAGGAAAGAGAAGCATTTTAAAAATTCAGAACGTGAATCATAATACAAAGAATCCAAGTATTTCTTTCTTTCTTCCTTCAGATTTGTAATTTGAAAGTAAGTTTACTTTTGAAACAATTTAATTTTCAACAAAAGCATATCAACTGTTCTGCATTAACACTTTCGGGTCATTATTTTGAAAATTTAGCCTATATGTAATCCAAACCGAATAAAACAGCTATAATAGAAACTGCATATTTTGCGCTAAACATTGTTTCCTCGTATCTATTAACACGTTCTCCTTTTAGATACAATAACCGTTTTTACTCAATGTCCACTATACAGTTGTTACCGTTTTTCCTCCTTTGCCTTGTGAGTGTGTGAAGGGGTGATTATATTTCAAAAAACAACCTATATTCGCTTTTGAGTAAGAAACGCAAAATATATCTCATTTTGAAGAAAACTGAATGTTGCATTTAATTGTGCTCAAGCTGCTATAACAGTTTGACATTAATATTACTTTTGCTTGCGTATTTTTAAAACGTTACTTGAATATTATCAGAACTGAATATGCCAACTGTATGGAACTACACACTTAGTAATAAAGATTGTGATCAACCTCTATGAAAATTAAAAAGAAAAAAAAACAAACTTACATTCAAGATAATAAATCTCCTCTTTTTCGGAGTGCGCGTAGAACAGTATATTGGTGGTAATTATGAAACGATTATTATTATTAGCAACAGGCGTTAACATCAAGATACGCATTATGTGCATCTTGTTTCTCAAGAAAATTACTGAATAATGCATCTTAAACTTCTGTAGCACACACATAAACAGTGCAATATTTGATTTTTAAACAATATATTATGTAAAGAAAATGTTAATTTATTTCGTTTGGATAGATCTAGTAAGGTGAAAAGTATTTAATTTCGCCTTCTTTCCTCTTAGAGTCAAGATCGCTGAATTATACGAGCATACACAGAAGTAAATGTGACCTTTGAGACGATACCGGCACTCACTGGCGGTTATAGCCAGGCATGACTAGTCGAGAAGCCATTCCTTCCCCCCTCTTCCTCTACACCCCCTGGTCCACCGGAAAGCATCTGGAGCCATTTGTACATAATACCAGAATGTTATTTGTAACCCACATACAAAGTTTTGTAAAAGCGTTGAGACGGTACATTCGTCGCCTCACACTCTTGGTGACAGTCAGGTGTATGCAAAGGACGGATGTGTTATCTGGTTTCAAGGTTTGCCTGGGTTCACCTGAGATCTATTTTTGAATCTTCCAGGGTGTGAGTAGTTGCAGCATCTGGAGCTGGCTGTTCAATTTAATGGACTGCACTGTAAGCTCGTTATACTTGTACTATAACAAATGTATTACCAATACTCATTGTCATACTCGCCACCGCGTGGATGTAGTAAAGATGGTCTGACTCTCATTCGTGAAATATATACTCGTTGTGGTAACCGATATCCGTCCGAGTCAAAATTTACAGCATCTAAATTGTATCTTGCTGCGATGATAGTAGGCTATACCGCGGAACGAATTTGAACAGTATACTTTACTAGGTTGCGAGCAGCGCGCGACATGTTTGATTTTGGAGTTGCATGCCAAAAGTCAGAGGTTCTCCCTCTGTTGCGCGGCGTCTAAAATAATGAAAGTGTGTTTGCGGAGTGATGTGCCCAAGAAAAACTACGATAAATTTGTCATGACATCCCATCGCCTCACTTCACCCACGCATCATTTACGTATACACGTTATTCATTTGACCATTATGCATTGATACCGTCTTACTTAACCTTTTCGCGGGATGTTTTATTTATTTATTTACTATTTACTCTCATTTCTCGACTTTGATCGTTACATTTTGCTTTATGGTTATGGGGGCGTGGGTGGCGAGTGTGTTAATACAGTTACAAATTAACACAATGAACATAATAATCACCTTTGACCACACAGGTCATATTAGCATACTATGCTCACACTATCTCTCTCTCTCTCTATCCTTGTTTTACATTCACATGTACCTTAACTGGTACTCCTTTTACCCTTTCTATGATATTATGTGACATCTTAAGCGGTAATTTTTTAACTGACAATTAACATCCATATTATACACACATATCACGAACTGTTAATACGCCAAGTGATATATAATTAACGCTGTTGTAAAAGCTAAAACTAATCTATGTTATTTCCTAATACTTGCTCAGTTCACTTGGTCTGAGATTCCGTCCCTTCTGCTTTCAAAAACACTATTTTACAATACAGCATTACTCTCATATTATTTCTCTGATATTTTCTCTGTTTATGTTTAACTTAATCACTACATGTCCTCTTCGCTTTCAAAAACACTATTTTACAATACCACATTAATTTCATTTTATTTCTCTGATATTTTCTCAAACCAATTTTAACAAAATCACATGTTCCTTCAGCTTTAAAAAACACTATTTTACGTTGTAACATCAATCTCATTATATTTCTCTGGAATTTGCTCAGTTCACTTTTAACATAATCGTGTCCCTTCTGCTTTAAAAAAAACTGTTTTACAATACAGCATCACTTTCATGTTATTCCCGTCTGTCCATCCGTCCATCCATCCATCCATCCAATCTAATCTATCTAATCCATCCATTCATCCACCCATCCTGCCGCACCCACCCATCCATCCATCCACCCTCCACCCATCCGTCCATCCGTCCGTCCGTCCATCCATCCATCCACCCATCCTGCCCCACCCACACATTCATCCATCATGCCCTATCCACCCATCCATCCATCCTGCCCCATCCACCCACCCATCCATCCGTCCGTCCGTCCATCCATCCATCCATCCATCCATCCAATCTATCTATTTTGTTTCTTTATTTTTATACAATACTAAAGTGACATATTACACAACTCGTAAGACTTTCTGTAATTCTCGTGTTCTGTGCCTTTCGTAGTGTCATTATCATTTATACATTCACTTCCTCAACACACATCGAAGTAATAGTGTTACTTAACTATAGTAATATTGCATCACTTCATCAAATGCATTTTATGGGATTGTTTCATACCAAAACTATTATTTCATTACACTAGTTTATGTACGTTATTTTTTAAGTGCAACAATTGGTTCAACATGAACTGCTCCTTTCAGTCAGACGGGCGCATATCGACAGTTTGCGGACGAGTGTCAGATGCGAAACTCATCTACAGAATATTGCGGTACCATTTTCTCAAAATAATTCAGGTTTCTTACAGAAACTGACCTATCTTCTTCACCATTTTCTTTATAAGTGATGGCCATAAAATTGGCATTCTCAAGTGAAATTTCTTCATAAACAACATCGTTGATATATTTACGTTATAATCTGCAAGCATAAATCGAAAATGTTGTCTTTATCCATATTCTGCAATAAACATATTTCACGTGCTTTCATTACAAGAAATCAAGGCAACTACGAAATTCCCGCTTCCGCTTGCAGTGGTGCATTCAACAAATCCTGCAGTGCTGTGTGCAGTGAAGGTATTAAGTGCTGCTACAGCACTTGGCCCGCCGAATGTACCCAATGTTTACATCTACGCAGCTAATGGCTGACTCTTCACACAGGTCAATGCACTCATCCGAGCTCTGGATTTGTTGCGTTGTAACTCTAACTACTTCAGCGCAACTATCTATACATAAAAATTCAATAAAAACACTTCATCCTGAATTAATCTCTCCGCTTCTGTCAACGTTACGGTATCTGTGCGCGTAGTGGAAGTCAAAGGTACATTAGTTGAAAATTCGGCTACATTGAACTTCACTTGGGATTTCTTATAGTCAATAACTGCACACAGGAAGTTCAACAAATCACCTCGGATGATAATATCGGTCATTTGGCCTTTTAACACAAAACTACCAATTCCAACTTAAAATTGTTTACATAGGCAGTTATAGTACCTGCTGGGAAATTTTCTGCTTCGCCTTCCTTATAGCTCAGCTGCACACTGTATTCCGAACCGGAAGTGTCGGTAATTTAACATTGTTTTGATTTAAATAATTAAATGTATCTTCACGACATACAGTAACAGTCAATCTGGTGTCCAAGATCATTTGAAAAATTTCTCGGCAATTTGGCCTGGAATCCGTGGAACTTTGCCATTTCATGCATTATGACTACACCACTAAGCCTGATTATGTTGCGTGCTCCCATCATCACTATTTTCATTCGCGGTCATCTCCGCGCTCACTATGTTACAGTTATTTTTGGTGTCCCCAGGGGAACGCGAAACCTGATATGCCTCATCTGGAGGAATATGGGAACACTATCCTGTCCGCATTCAATTGTCGCTTAATTTCGGTGCGACATATGGGTCACACCGGGTTCTGAAACTGCTTGTGCGGGTTCGACGTAAGCTCGCTTAGGTGAAGGTGGGCGTGGCTGTTCACGTCCGTGGACTCCTGCCGTATGGCGGTCTGTTAATATGTTGGCCATGACTCATATTCCTCTGTGGAGGACTTTGTGGCCTACCAATTGGGCTGTCTGTCTTATGGCTATTTCTACCCGATTATTTTGCCTGGTGGACCTCACATATTGCACTAGATAATACTGATGTTGTCTGTTTTGCGTCGTTTGCTCATTCATTTGCCTATAGGATCTATCTTAGTTATGATAATAGGGGCCTGTGTACCGTTGTCGGCCTATCTGGTTCCCATTTCCGTGCCTCTTTTGAGGTCCCGGTGCCCCCATCCCATCACTTCTTTAGCTATTGAAATGCCGTGTGTTTTGCCTATACTGGGTATTTTGGTCAGCAATGCGTGGCCGGTGGCGCTGCAGACCCCGAGCAACTCTATGGCCTCGCCCACCGTCTACGGTCTTGCCACGACCAGGTAATGTAGAATCACATCTGGACAGTATCTCACCATCAACGAGATAAATTCCTGCTCAGGCATTGTTGGCTCTAATACCTTGCTGAGCTGTCCTAGTCGCAGAAAGTAGTCGATTATTGATTCGTGATTATTTGCCTGGTAGTTGCATTGTTTATTCGTCTGCGCACGCTGTATTTCGCGCTGCCACTCCAATATTTTTTCAGAAACGTCGACCTGAAATATTCATATTGAGCATGGCAACCTAAAGTCAGGCGGAACTAACACACAGCCGAAGCTGCTAGGGTCCGTTGTACGAAGATCATTCGCTAACTGTTAGGTATTCCCCTGAGAGCAAAATATGACCCTAAATTATTCATGAAGTGCTTCGCGTTGTCACGTTCGCTCTCAAAACGGGACACAGGGAGATCGTTTAAGAACTGTACTGGAATGGGTAATAGCTGCGACACAGGCACACTAAATACATTACAGTTCGCCTGAGGAGAGGATGAGGGAGCGTTCACGCGGTTGATCGCCCTTTCCTCGGTGCTTATGCTACTGCCCGAGCTTACCGGAAGCGTGAATGCATGGCTCTGTGTAGGGCCTATGCTAATGTGCTCATTCACATTCCTTACCTCTGCGATTTCTCGTAACCTAGCCGCGATTGCGTCCGCGATTGGCGCTTCTCTGAACAGAGGTAACTTGTGCCATCTCTTCCCTTAGCTGGCTGACTTCGCCTAGTTGCAAGTCTTCTACCTCCCCAATTATTTCATTATGCCAACTAATTCGGCTGTAACATCTGTTTCAAATGAATGTTGATTTGCTTCGAGTGCGGCACAAGTGGCCCTTGTCTCTTCTTGAATATTATTAGTTATCCTAGTTACAGAATCTATTGTGTTCCTGATGCTGCCAACATCCGCACTATATTGCTGTATAACTTGTCCCACTTCTACCTGGGTGGACCTAATCTCGGCTTTCATAGTCCATATCTCAATTTGCAAAGCATTTTGAGTCCGCAGCACTTCAACGATCACACCTTTGAGTTGAGATTCTAATTTATGGTTAAATTATATTTGCCTATCCATCAATAGGCACTCCTGGTTAGCGAACTGTTGTTTCAATGTTTCCTCCTGTGAGGACAATTTTTTATAACCTTCCTTCTCTGATGACAATTTGGTCTCCAATTGATCATTTAATATCGCTTGATAACGACACATTTTGTTGATGCATCTGGCTCATCTGTTTTAAAAAGCTGCTGCATGCGTTTCACTACATTTATGGGATCTACGTTTAGTGTGGGTGCAGCCGGCTCGTGTGCCTAAACTCATGCTCCTCCCTCAATTCGACTATGCTGCGGTTGGCCTGCTCAGGGTGCCTAATCTCTTACCCTAATTCTACCGCATTATCTCATACTTCTCTGGGGGTACTCTTCCCTTTTACAATTACATTTGTCTCCATAACCTTAGCCGTCCCCATAACCCTATTGTTCGTAAATAACATTCAGTCATATCTTTACTATAATAAATATCAAATGTGACAGCATCAACCTATTTATGCATGCAACACATCACTGTTTAACATATATATGTAACACTTACTCGTGTTGGTGTCAGGTTGCAGCGATGAATTAATCCGGAAGTCGAGGTTCATTATACTACACTCTCACTTTCACTAAAAACGAAAGAAAAACAAGAGGGAAAGTTGTACTGCGTAACCTTGTTCGGATGCTGTCACCTCGGTGCTGGTGTAGTCCAACCAGCGTCGTCGCATCGTCGGTACTCCGGTGATGAAATTCTTCTTCGATGTGTCGATCATCGTGTCTTCCGTTGCTTCCCGCGGCTTTGTTGTGTCGGGCAGCGGAGTTAGACTCTCGTTGCTTCAGCATTCAGGAGCTCGATGACCTCGCTGTTGGAAACCTAGTATGTAATTGGTGGACGGTTTCAGGACCTCGTAGTACACGACGTTGTTCACGATTTCCTGACTGAAGGCACTTTCCATGCAATTGTGTCACAGTTATGATGAGGCGGCTTCCGTGTACTCGTGCCTGAAGACTTAGGCTGTCGTTATATGGCTGCCTCCAGATACTCGCCGAACACGTTGGGCGCCATTATGAGACGGTGCATTCGTCGTCTCACACTCCTGGTGACAGTTAGGGGTGTGCAAGGGACCGATGGGAGGTAGCAACGGGTTAATAGGTTTCAAGGTTTGCCTGAGATCGCTGCTTGAACCTCCTAGGGTGTGGGTGCTTCCTGTACCTGGTGCTGGCTGCTCAATTTAAAAGAATGGACTCTAAGTTCGTTGTACTATAACAAATTTATTATCAATACTCGTTCTCAAATTCACCACCGTGTGGATGAGGTAAAAATGTTTACTCGTAGTAACTCGTACCCATCCGAGCCAAAATTTACAGAATCTAAATTGTATCTTACCGCGACCGCAGTAGACTGTACCGCGGAACGAATTTGAATAGTATACTTTACTAGGTCACGAGCAGCGCGCGACATGTTTGTCTGATTTTGGTGTCGCATGCCAAAAGTCCGAGGTTCTCCCTCTGTTTCGCGGCGTCTCAAACAACGGAAGTGCGTTTGCGGAGTGATGTGTCCAAGAAAAAATTATTTCAGATATACGCAAACTTCTCTTTCTGTCGTCTCTTTGCTAACTTTTCCTACTCACGTGACATTTTCCTGTCAACTTTATTTGCTTCTCAAAATCATTAAATTTGCACTAATTGGACGTTTTATATTTTATTATACATCCACGGACAGTTGAATTTCCCACACCGGGGTTTGAGATCTAAGATATGACACGTATGCTTCGAACCCGACTTCATCTGTGGACCTGTTGTTTGTGTCACGTAGGGAGTACTATACAAAGGATCTGTACCTAGACTTCCTGATGCCGGAGGTACCCTTCAAGGAATACTGTCCTTTACCTGCCTGCCGTCCCATGGCTTTTTGTATTTATGGAAAATGACATTCCTTCGCACGCAAATGTTATTTTGTATACGACTTAGCAAATGTACGTTATCTTACAAATACGAGAAAACGTTTTTCAGTTAATTGATTGAACTCTATTGCTGATAATTATGTTAGTTTAATATGCAATTATGTGTTGCATATTAACGGAGAGAACAGATGATCTCGAGGTGTTAATAGTAAGAGAAGTTACTATTTTCTCTGAATTCATTTTCTGAATTCACCCATATAAAAGTGTAGTACTCTTAATCAAATGCGGTCTGGATCTGTACACAGAAGCAAAATGTTATTTGTAGTTCCTATATAAGGTTTTATTCAAATGTGTTAGCTAGTAAATAAGTTACTTACTTCGTCTAGTCGTCCTCCGTGGTGTTAGTGGTTACCGAGATCGCGGGTTCAAACGCGGCGGAGGGCGATGGGTTTTTTCGGGCGTAAAGATCCTTAGGATGGCTTCCTTCGGAAGGGAAGTAAAGCCGCTGGTTCCGTGTCACAGATTTTTGGCACGTAAAAGAACCTGAAGCCTGATAAAGGAGCCTCCGAGCAAAATTATCGGTCGTTCACGCCCAGTATAGAATGGGACGCTAAGGACCACAGCAGTTATAGAACGACCATAAATAAAACTCAATTTAATTTCACTTTGTCTAAATTCAATCGTGTAAAGGTGTGGTTTCTCTTATCCAAATGTAGTCAGGGCTTGTAGCAGAATGTAATTTGTAACCATATACAAAGCTTTGTGAAAATATATTAAGAACTAGGCAAGTTACAAATTCTGTCTGAATTCACCCCCTATAAAAGCGTAGTTTTTGTAAACTAAATGTAGTCAGGATCTGTACTTAATAGCAGAATGTTACTTCTTACAGGTGCACAAAGTTTCACTCAAACCTGATAACTAGGAAAGAAGTTACTAATTTTTCCAGCTGTATTAGCATTGTGTCCCACTGTGCAGCATGGTCTTCCCTGACTGAGGCTTTTTCCAGGTTTTCCTCAGCCCTCATATCTGGTACTTTAGGGAGGTACCCTAACTTAGGCCTGGAACAATTTATTCCAATGTTTTTTAACTTTCACTGCTACGTATGGTAAGCAGGGTAAGTATTGCATTGCACCCAAAAATTCGATATCGAGATTTCACCGGAAATACATATTTTGAGGCCCCCAGAATCCAAAAAAGCATATTTTGAAAAACGTCTGTGTGTGTCTGTGTGTCTGTGAACAGCACAACTCAAAAACGAAAAGTCAGATAAATACCAAACTTAGTATTTAGGTTCAGTATCTTTCAAAGATAGGACACGAAGATTTTCAAGAAAATCCCCCAGAACTACCCTTTACGTAGAACATTTTTCGAAAATGTTGGTTTCCTCAAAAATGGCTGTAACGATTTTGATTAAAATATCATATGTTTAAGATATTTTTGTGACAAATAAAATGTATATCCTGAATTTTCTGGGAATGTTGCCAAACGTCCTCTTCATTGTGAATAGATTTTGCATAACTGGTAAACCGTAAGACATAGATAAGATTTCTGTACATAAAAAATGTAGATCTCGTTAAAACACACAATTTCTGTCATATACATTTTTTTTGTCAATCGAGACTTTTCCGAGATATTCCTTGTTATTTGTTTGAATTTTCGAATATTTATACCTTTTCTCATATGGGAATTCGTTATTTTTTTGTTGTTTTTTTTGGTTTTTGTTTCATGTCCTGGACGTGCAAAGAGAATGGTCCACATAGCAACCAGCTCTTAAAAGATTTGACTATCGCTTAAAGCCTATCATATTCTCCTTGCACCTACAAGAAAATTAGCAATAAGATTAACATCTCGATTAAGATGAAGTATGTGGAGAATAAGCATTTGTAAAAATAGTTTGTATAAGAGTAGAAAAAGTCATGTCAGTGCAACAAATCAGGTTTTTTCCCCAATTATCAACTTATTTTATATACAATCAGTGTCCACCGCCTGTGGTGCCAATGTAGGTAGTAAGTACGGCCATTAAACTCTTATTAAAATGTTCAGAGAAAATATATAAGCAATACAGAAGGCAAAAAGAATGAAAGCAAAAACTAAAAACACAAGTAAAAGTGATATTAAGTAAGCATGACAGTTTAGTGGAGTTTTAAGAATAAGAACTGGTTGTAAGGAATCAAACAGAAGTATAACAGCTAACAGCTGTTTATTTCGAGGTGAACTATTAGGGGATTATAAAATATAATTTATATTATTTTTTATCTACTACACTATAATATGCTGATTACACGTGACGTAACTGAACTTTGTGACATTCATAATAATTCAGTGATTCATTATGATCTTACTGGGCGGCGCTCGCAGCTCCCCTATCGTCCGTACCATTTAACACCTTCAAATAGTAGTCCCAAGATCAGACATTCCACTGGGATACATTTACCAGATAAACAATGAAATATGTGTATTTAAAATAAAATAAACTCTGTTCATTGTAATTTTAATATTCTAATAAGTTGAGTTAATCTCCTTTGCTCCAATATGTGTTGCCTTTACGTTACTTACAAAAAAAATCAGTGAATACGGATTGGAATAAACAGTGCTGCCATCTATTGCACTACTCGCAATCGCGCTCAAGGTTCTGCCGTCAGTACTACCACTCGATCAGCATGTAATTACATACAAATAACAAGGTAAGATCTTTTAGTAAAAACTCAATGAAACTCTCTACCAATCGTTTCATACGCATACTCGCCTCTTAATTACTAGCATTATAGTCTTGTTGCATAATACACTATTATGTGTCGAAGGCACTTAATAAAACCATGTACCCTATGAATAAAACCACAGTCCTTCTGCAATCTTCTGGTCTGTCATAATCGTTGTGCGTATATTCTTTGCAATTCAAAGATTTTACTTCAAACTCCAGATAGGGTGGAAACATGAACTGTTCAAGAGTCATAACTAAACTACAAAAGTCGGAAAACTCTACTATCATAACCCCGAAAAGCAACATCAGAAACTTAATCACAAATAACTTCCATCTTTAATCTTTCCACACTGCACATTTTGGATTTAGTCTTGCTCTTCTCTCCCTCAAAGTGTTCGAATTCTTCACTTATAAGTGTATATTGTTTGTGGAATTTGCGAAGAAACATTTAACTGTCCTTGAGGTGTCATATTCTACAGCTTGGCTATAATAAGTGCCTTGCTTTCGTTGATGTTACTGTCGGAAATGCGTATTAAATTTATATCAGTTACAGAGTGTTCAATAAATTAATGTTCTGTAAAAAAGGAAGTCACACATTACGTAACATACCTAAAATGAGGCAGGAGCTGGAAGCTGTAGTCAGACTGGAAGCACACAAAAGTAGAGCACCCTGTAGAGTAAAGCCACCATGCATTAATGCAGATATAGCTGCAGCATATATTGCTACTAGCAAAGCTGCAACAGTTGCCTGTACCTGCAAAAATTTAACCCATGTACGCATTGATACACTGTAAAGAAATCCAAATTTTCAACATTAGAAATCGTTCCACTTAGAGAAATAGGTTATAAACATGTTAACATTAATTCAAACAGCAGAATAATTCGTAGTTGAATTACGCTTAAATTAAAACATTTTAAAATGAACGTCGCCTTTAAAAGCAAACTTAGCTATTGGGTCTAATCATGATTAGGGGTCGGAAAGGCTTTAACAGAAAAATGAGCTCAGAATACGATGTAGTTGATACGCTACATTAATAATACGAAATAGTTGAGTATACTGCTGCCAATAAAGTTCTCTTATACACAGAAGGGTAAACAGTTTGCTCTAATCACGGTTTCTGCAGCTTCAATTCCTGAAGATGGCACGGCTGAAAGCTTGAACCTACTAATATTAACATGGTTGATCTCCCAAGTAGCAATGATTAGTTACTATCGCGGTAAAGGCTTCAGATATCACAATTTCATCTACTGTATAATGCGTAGCCAATATGCTTTACAGCTGAACATATTCTTTGTATATTTTATATTCTGTATTTACAATTCAGCAACGGGCAAAATTTTTAAATAGATATATTAGCCAAGCCTTTAATTGCCAGAACCTGTTTCCGTGTTTGTAGGCATCCATAGATGTGAAACTAAGCATACAACATTCTTTGAGATAATAGAACATTTTCTCAAGTAGAATACCAATATAAAGATACAACAAATCACATATGTTTACTCATTTTAAAGTGATACTTAACCGCAACTAAGATAGGCATCATTAGTATGAATAGCAAAACGACAAAAGCTCATTTTCTGAAAAGTGTATATGTTTCCTTCTAATTTACAGCAATAGGCAATGCGGCTTGGAATTCACTACCATGACCAAGACACTATCTTTGCTAACCACTGAAAGGTACATACTTCATTTCCAGTAGCAAAACGTCACTGATAACACCAAACAGTTGCCCTTGAATACTAATCAAGAGATGCGAACACTAGATATTTAAAATAGCCATGGCAAAGTGGATGAGACGTGCAGCTTCGTGTCTTCGTTGGAACCCTAGTTCCTCATTTTGGCGAAAAACGTTACTTCTGTTTTTGTGAAGGTACAGCAAAGGAAAAAAAATTCAGAAACAAAGTTTCCAGTTCCATCCTCATTTACTGCGCTGAGTCTTTTGGCTTTGACGTAATGAGCATACGAGATCCAAAATGTCACTGTATAATGTCAATTGGCGTAGCGGACATGATTCCGTAATCATTGTTCTAATTGATTAAAAAAACTATACCAGTGGTCTAACTAGAAACCTTTGGCACTAAAGTGCTCCTGCTTACCTGCCATTTCGTCGATACCCTTCAAATACTAATAATATATAAACTGGTTGGTTGTTTCCGTATTGTGATCGCTCTATGATAATACGAGTGAAGAAATACTCACAACAACGGGGAAGAGTTACATAGTTACCAAGCTTCAGTATGTTCCACCAGGTAGCTATGTGTCGCATCTGCATAGACAGGTAATACCCACTCGCGAGGGCACAAGTACTTGCACAAGTAGGCCACCTAGCCTACCGCTCAGTATCTATCCGAGCCACCCAGTGCATTTTAAACCACATTTCCCTCAGATTGCATTTTTTATATAATTTCTTTTAAAGTTCCCTTGTTTTGCCCAGTTTATGATACTGTGCTTTTACTGTTTTCGTTACCGTTTATTATTGCATGCAATTACACAACACACACAAACACGCATGCCCATGGCGGGACTCGAACCCGCGACCCTCAGCTTGGCGGAGCGCCGGAGTTATACACTAGAGACCACGGCTACGAGGGTCGGCATTCATTAAACCACAGTGTTGTAAAATTAATTTACTTTAGATATTCAGGGAAGATGATTGTTAGAATTGGATTACCTGTACAATTGCCACATTACCGAGGATCATTGATCCAATTTCGTGCCAAGATTCCATATTTCCCATGTGCGCCTGAGTCGATAATCGAGATGCTAAACACATGTCTAAATTTCCTTTCAAACCCAGAAGCGAAGGTATCAGAACAAATAGTGCTGGAACTTGTTTAAAAACATCCCAATCCTGAAAAAATAACACAAAAGTTTTAAACACATTGCCATTAAAATATTCCCACTTACGCTTTTTAAAGCCAAATGCACCTCCTTTACTGTAAATGTAGAAATAACGGAATAAGTAAAGCGTGATAAGATATTTAATGTACGAGGGGCAAAAGCGAAAGCAGATAAATTATGTGTAAGTTAAGCTGTTATAAATAACATGAGACCTAACATATACTTTGTAAGTGCAACGGAAATTAATTTGTACTTTTGTATTTTAATTAATGAATGATCTAATGCTACCTTTTAGAAAATAATTTTTAATTGTGTTGCAAGATTTCTCTTTTATTTTGACTGCAATGATAAACAAAATTCCAAAAGTTTAAAATTTGATTTACGTGTAGTACTTTAATGGAAAATTTAGTACTTTGCACGTAAACATAAAGACAGTGAAATGAAATAATGCAGCACACTATGATAAATCAGACTTCTTTGATTTAATGTTTCTTTACCTTCCCCTGTAAGTCCTATTCCAGGATACAGTAGATACATTTGGATAAGAGAAGAATCACCACAAAGGTGGTTTAAAATTCAGATGACTGGTTTATTCGGCATTTTAATCCTAACTATGGTTGTACAAAATATCACTTACCACATGAAATGTGTTATTTGACAGTATTACTAACCGTGACAATTCCCAGAGTGAGTCCTGCACCAATTGTTCCTATTCCTGCCAAGAAAAACGGAATAGCCACTTGTAACGTAGTGCTCCACCATTTTTCTACCACTGTTGAAGACGTAGTTCTAGATTCCTGATCAGTAGATACAGACTCAATGGTGGCTAGACTCGCCACGCTGTTCAGCGATCCAGTGTTATATGCTTTGCTGTCCTGAATGGAGCTTACAAACTCCTTTTCCATTTTTGTTGTCACAGCCAACTCGTAGATTTGTGACATTTCTGTAACACAAGTTAAATTTTTAGTAGTAAAATAATGAGAGCAGTGAACAGTTCCTTTCATGTGGTCAGGAACACTGAACAGCACTGAAAGCGACATGGCTCTTAAATTATAGTTTATAATTCATAATCGTCACGTGACTATGTTGAGTAAGCCAATTTTATGTATTCTTTTTGTTCGTTTAAAAGTAATTTAAAAGCGCTACAAATTTTACAATATATTTTGAGTTTCACGCTAGGATTGTTGCTCATCTACATAAATCAATTGAGACTTCTTCTTTGCTGAGCAGTGTTCATTTCAAGAGATTTTAGACTAGTAGTGAGTGCAAGCAGTGTAGCTCTTGGTGCGATAAATAACTTTTCATTGAGTAGATAGCAGTACATCTTAGATTATTTGTGAAAGACTAACGCAAATGGTTTGTGTGATCCATAAACATAAACATGAGTTAAATTCTGCATATGTGTGAGAGCATAATATTTGAAGAGGCAAACAAAATCTCATGAAACTGGGAACTTTATAAACAATGCAACATTTCCATACCAGATGTATCTTAAAAAAATTCTAAAAGCTATGTTATGTTATGGAGTTTTGCTTAAAGTAGTCTTAAAAAGAGAGGAATTCGATAAATGTTTGGGATATTGTCATCTCGAGAAACGTGAAAACTGTAGCCAAATATTTGGAATTTAGACTAATCCTCATTCCAGGGAAAACGTACCATATTTTCCGAACATTTTGTGACTCAGATTATCAATTCTAGAATTGTTGTTCTACTTGAGCCTCTATATTTGTGAACTTGTCGAAAATTTCTATGGAATGAGGATCCATATTTTTTGTTTATCCACCAAATTCAATTATCGTACGACGAACGATTTGTCCATTAACTCAATTATATAT
The DNA here is from genome assembly GCA_030765065.1 of Deroplatys truncata. Classification (NCBI taxonomy): domain Eukaryota; kingdom Metazoa; phylum Arthropoda; class Insecta; order Mantodea; family Mantidae; genus Deroplatys; species Deroplatys truncata. The sequence goes on from CM060990.1 coordinate 549,020,080, forward strand.
AATTAGGAAAGGGCAATTTCGGAATGTGTGGGACGAATTATGGTTTGCAGATAGTTACTGACATGTACTTGAACATATGAAGGTGAAGTCTGAGGGACGATTTGCGTGCAAAGAAAAACTTTAAGTTGCTGAATAATTAATCTTTATAGAGATATTATATGAACTTTAAGTTGAGCAGTGCAGTATATACAACATTTTATTTCTGAGAAAAACCATCTGGAGGAATTTGAAATGTGAGGACGGAGAAGAATGGAGCGTGTGATATCGACCTAAATAATGAGGCGCTTTTACATAGGCTGGGAAAAAGAATAACTAATGCTGAAACTAATCAGAGAGAATACAAAAATAGGTTAGAATCGCGGATGAGAGGAAATTGCTTGCACTCCGAAAGAAGTGGTACATGGAGGAAAGGTTTTGAATGTATGAAAACACTAGATGATAGACCAGTATTAAGATACAATTTTCACGTGCGAAAACGAGAAGAGCCAAAAAGAGGAAACATGTATGAGGCTGGGTATGTAGTGAATAGCTAACCTGCAGAAGCTATGTTTTCTTCCATACAGTATAAACCATGTACGCTGTGGTCCAGTAGCCCCTTCCAATTCTTTAAGATATACAGCAGTTCAGAACTTTGCTGCGATTCTTGAACACAAGCAAAGCTAAGCCATTGGAGAAAAACTGCCTTATACTGTCATGATACCGCCATCGCGTTAAAGTCAGGGAATAGATTAAAATCATGGCACAAATATGTTCTAATCAGGCAGAGGGGTTTTGGAAAGCAAACAGAGCAATCGTGTTACCGCTCGAAGTATAGATGGCGCCAGGTTCTCCTTCCCTCCCGAGCAGCCGGTTTCGTTGCGACTGTTCCATTTATTCGCCACATACAAATAGTAGAGAATTGTGGCAATATGCCTAAAGAAGAATCATACATCAAAATCACGATCACAATTAGCATCGTTTTTGGCGGAATTTTGCAGAGAAAACTTCAACATAAATGGCGAAACCAACAGGCGTAGCGTATGTCACATAGAGCTCAAAGGACGTTTAAAACGTTATGTTAAACAACATTGTAATTAAATGAAGCAGGCGGCACTGTGGCCGAGTGATTATACCGCTTGCCTCTCACCAAGGCGGTCCGGGGTCGATCCCAGGGACCCGCATGTGGGATTTGTGGTGGACAAAACGGCATCTGGCCGGGTTTTCTTCGGATTCTTCGGTCCCCCCCCCCGCCATTCATTCCACCAAATGCTCCACCAGCATCTTTCCTTTCATCGGGCTGATCACACATCCTGGATATTCTGTCTGAACCTCGATACGTCTTCGACCCCAGGCACCCGCTTGTAAGTTCTAGGTGTGTAAATCCTACATACGAGAAGGTTAACAGAGAAAAAGGAAGTCATTAAATGAAACACAAAGAGCAAGTGGAATTGATAGAAAGAAATAGTGGCAAAAGTAAAACTTCAAATTCCTCAGCTCTAAACCACAAATCACAATGTTTGGAGTATCTGTTTAAAACATAATAAGAGCAGATATTACTTACAGCTTTCGAAATCCTCGTTTCGTAGCTTTCATAAACAAATATACTAACACAAAACTGCCTGCGGAAACACAACTACGCAAAACATATTTATTAACAGCCTAATACAAATATCTAATTAATATGAGAGATGCAGTAGCAGATAAACAAGACGAAACTAAAGATGCCGCTAAGAATCCAGTCGGTAATGCTGTTATAGGAACCCTGACGCCAATGTTCCAGATTCAAATGTTTCTCTTAACCTCCGAAAAGATGAGGGAGATGAATTCTAATATTACTCTTCTGTTTAATTATTCGTAGTCTCTGTTGTGGCCATTTAGTACGAAGAAAGAACGTCTTCTTATGTGAAGAACACTGCCACAGAAATAAACAATCATATCCACATTTAACCTCATCTAGCACATGCTCTTCACCGAGTTGCGGAAGAAATTGGATCCTGTATTCCAGACGTTGATACTTTTATAGCCAACGCAAAAAAATATATTTCTCAAGGCACCCTAAAGAAATAAAATATTTAAGTAGAAGGCACCTGAAGTTCCCTTGCCTCCAGAACCAATTATTGTAACTTGATGGGTATATGGCTCCAATCTATAGTATACTATGCACAATATTACGACATATCCTTTAATATAATTCTGTATTTGGCAAGAGAAAAGTGCCGCTACACCTGCAGTGAAGGAAATAATTTGACCAGCTTTGTTTTAAGATGTTTCATATATTTAGAATCATTTCAGTAATATTCCAACTACAATATCATTATTTACAAGCATCTGCACTAAAATATCAGAAGCTCTCGAGGTAAATAGAACAGGTTTTACAAACACTGAGTAAAGTATACGCTGGAATGTAAGTATTCCAGAGAAGAATTATGTTACGCAGAAATGTTTAAAACCAGGGACGCGTTACTGAGGCAGCGAATCTCAAGTGAGTCTAATATTTCTTCTTTTTATTTGCTCCTACTACGTCAGGTGATGTGGAACATTCTTTCTTAAAACACAAGATATTTCTATGTTCTAATTATGTGCAATTTTGTTCCATGCATTTCGAAAATACATTATTGTAAACTGTAGAGCTCTCGATGTAAAGGAAAAGTCAATGTAACTCAGATTTCTGTACATTAATGCCTTAATTGAATGATGAAGTAGCTTCATTGCACATTACCAATAGCTAAACCTACATTGTTTTCTTTCGATACTCCTTTATCGTGATCTGCCTGCTTTCAAAGCAGAGTGTAGTACCTTCAATATTCATCATGTTATTTACAGAGAACACTGCAAGGTCACAGATGCTTCCAGCCTCCCTCGCCACCAACCCTCTAGGTGCGTTGCTAACTAGATGGTTTACTTACTAAAACTCCTCTGCCTGGTTATAACGCCTAAAAATATATCATCACGATGATTCACAATAAGTATAAAATGCAAGAATATTGCGTAAAAGCGTAAATGGTATTAACTACTACCATATGCCATAAAACCAAGTACTAACGAAATTCTATGGGGACAGCAAGAATCAAGATAAATTGATAGGAATAGTGTAAGTTTTGTGGTCCTGCCCACGAAACGTTTCTTTCTAGCTGCTTGCTCTGATAGATGAGTGTTTTTCGCCCGCCTATATTAATGCATTCCCAAAAAACATCCATAGTGGAAAGTAAAAAACGCTCCCAGTTATATGATGTTACAAATTGTGAGGTTTTAAGTATGTTTTCTATTGTCACAATCTCTTGTAAGGTGTACGTAGTCCAGCTTTCACTGCCAAACTTATTATCCATTGGAGCGTCATCTGCTCTAGTTGTGTTTGGTGTCTTCCTCGTGACAACTACATCACCTGGGATGTACTGTCTGTTTTCGGAATGACATGTATTTCTGACTTTAGTCCGTTTCTGGCTTTGGTTTCGTATGCAGGTACATTATTTGCGCAATCAAGTGTCCGTATTGTTTATTTTACGGAGGCATTGCTAATCTGATTTGTTTGGCGGTGAGTGAACTGCTCTGCAGAATGTTGACACCACTCATATTCATTTCTAGTGAGTGCAATGCAGAACAAACATGATATGCACTGCGTATACACATATAAATTAAGCATGGTAATATAAGCTTCTGGTCTGAAATCACGCGAAAAGCATTCAGCATAAAGCTCACGCGGTTAGCCATGTCAGCGTCACGTGATTACTGGTCGACTAGACATGTGGCAATGAAAGGGCTAATCATTTAAACTTATGCTAGTTTTTAGTGGAAATTTGCACACCCTTTAGCACAATATTTGAAATGTAATACTTACAACGATTGATGACCTCGCTATACAATTGCACTTGCTCACAGTCGATCTTGTTGGTGGTGGTCGGACCAGGTGCTCAGCGTCTCACACACATATTTGGTGTTCTGAAAAATCATTTTAGCAATATAGACAATATTAAAAATATGCACAAATGTTGCCTTAGCGCTGCGTGTTGCTCAATATGGACTACTTAAACAAATGTATACATAAAATCTATGCTCTGTGTGAGATTCACAAGGCTACCCTCTCAGATGATACTGTGATGTTATGTTAAATGTTACATTGTATGGTGCTAAAGGGTTAAGTAATACTCTTTTAGAAAAGTTCTAAACATTTTATTTAATAGTAATTTTATTTATAGTCACGCAGTTTCACACGCCTTTAAGCTTATTACAGTCGCGTCACGTGTTAGTTAGTGGGGTACAAGTTAGTTTACTCTTATGATAACGCTGGCTTGTTTTAAAAAGTAATGCTATTAATTAAGAATACGATATTTGAGGTGGCTTTATAGTGAAAGAGCTCCTTATAGTTAAATACCTCATAAGCCATTGGCGCGAAACAACAAACAGCTGATGGGAACTAGTAGCACTGACCTCACGACAAATCGCTTACGCCCCTTGTAGGCCCTGTGCACATATGCGAGGAAAGTCCACAGATTCAGCATGCCCTGCATGAACCCTCCCTGCGAACTCCTGTAACCCCCTTGCCCATCGAAACAATTTTAAACCAAAGCATTCTGCCCGCTAAGGCTAGACACAAGGAGATGTATCCTGGGCCGCTCTTTTCACACAGTCGCACACCGAGTTGTCTGCATTCAACTGAGAAGTCGTTTAAACAGCGCGCATTTCTTGTACCTTGCAATGCAGTTGCTAAAACTTTCAGGGTTTCTATCTAAAATTCACTCATTTTTTGAGTTGACAATAATTTATGCCGAAATTAAATAAAAAAATGTATGGTCCAAAATTAAGGGGAGTGCATTGCCCTTGTGCCCTTTAGCCCAAGCCGCCACTTGACTGTCTCATTATTCTCGTAACGGTTGAAAGTTGTCTAGTAAATAATTAAGCTTCCTGTGTTAGAGTTAATTTATTATAGTATTGTAATCTGTGATAATGAAAAAAATTGTTTCTGGGTATTTGTCTCCAGAAACAGAGATATAATACGCTCACATTACAGTGACTAGTTAAGCAATAAATTTTCATTCTGATACAAGCAATGAAACTCTGTTCCTCCGGTCAACACTCAAGTTCTCAAGTTCGTTTCTATATAAAAACAAGAAAGGTGAAATGGTAGAATGAGCAAATATTTATTCTAATCAGACCTCATTCTTTCATATATGGAATCTGCACATCTGCATACTATGCATAGTATGTAAGCGTCATTTTAACTGGAAAACACTGATATCAATTTTATAATATCGTATTAGTGACTTAGCAAATCCCATCTATGTTCCCTCTCATTTTTCAAGATTGGTTGGTAATTCCAAAATAAAGAGCGAATCTCAAATGTCTCCTGATACGGTTCAACTAGGTTCCGTATTTGATTTAATTGCATATAGATTAAATAAAGATGTAAAATGTCAACTCGGCTCCGTATTCGAAATGCTTGTATATAGATTAAACAAAGATGTAACATATTGTATTTAATATTATAACTCGATACAAAGAAAACCTTAATACAGAAACATTGCAAATTGCTTGAGGAAATAAGGTTCAGGTCACTGACATATCCCTTTCTCTTGGAACAGGATGGGTCCGTCGGCAAAACTGAATACAAAAGCGTAGGGCCGTTAAAAAGGGTCTACGAGGAAAGTGCTTGTTTCTTTTCAAAGCGGAAGAAACATGAGGTTTGTACCGAGAAAAGGTTTAAAACCATAAACATACTACGTGCTACAGCATAAATTAAACAAATTGAAAATAGTACCGTGGGAAGAGAAAGTTGTGCAGAAATGAACATTTTAGCCAGTAAATGGAATGCCATAAATACAAACTGACGAATCCGAAAACAGGAGATCGTCACATGATTGAAAATCGAACGCGGAGTAGGGATGAAATCAGACATGGCGAAATTCACAAAATCCTAGTAACGACACTCTACACTCGTCGCTGCAACATGCTACATGTAATTACTCTTCGTTTAACCTTACGTCAAGTAACTCTTAGCTGAACTCTACACTCTTCACTCGTCGCTGCAACATGCTACATGCAATTACTCTTCGTTTAACCTTACGACAAGTAAGTCTTAGCTGAACTCTACACTCTTCGCTCGTCGCTGCAACATGCTACATGTAATCACACTCTTCGCTAAACTCTAGGACAAGTAACTTCGATTCTTCGTTGAACCTTACGACCTTACTCTTAGCTGAACTCTGCACCGTACAAGTTAGGCCGCGGCTATGAACGCAGGGAAAACATATTCAAATACATCTTAATACTGCCGACTACAAAGCATCACTAGGTCAGTCGCGGATGATTAACGAAGTGGAGGTTCGCGTCCCTGAGTGCAAAATTATAACGGTATAATAAAGTCAATATTCACCAGAGCTGATGTTGTTAATATCGTAATCGATATAATTTTACCACACTCTTTAGACTTTACAGAGTCGACACTGCTCAATGCTAGCCGGAGAAAGCAGAGAAATACGATCGAGGATGCGAACAACTTCACATGAACAGCGTCATGTGCCACCAACGCTTATAAACAACTTCTTAAGGCGCCAACGTTTATGAACAATATCATATGGAGCCCAACGTTCCATACACAGCGACACATAAGAACCATATCATATGACACCCGAACAACACATATTTACAATATCATATGGCACCCAACGTGCTGGGTCGAGTAAATGCAGCATCGCTCTGTAATGTGTTGTGCAGCGAGCTCAACTAGAACTCCAAACATCCATCCTGAGACGACAGAGAAGCAGGAACGCGATCAAGAAGGCAACTAGAACAGCGAAACACAGCGGGACCCGGACGTACAACACATTATCTCAGCAGCGCCGAGACGCCAGCGCGCCATCTCCCAACCAAGAAGCGACACCAGCACCCCTTTTCCCCTATACTACGAGCATCAATTCCTCCTTTTGTTGTGTCAGTGAGAAGTGTTTTTTATGTGAATTTAACAGCACATCGACTCGTCGAAGCAGGAAGCTCGCAGCACCAACGAGTAAGTCACAAAGACCATATTAGTTTAATGCATTTTGGATGGGTATCATTAAGGTTGTTGTTATTAGCAGGTTAGATTGTTTACGACAGGAAATGGTAGATGAATTATTGCTGTAGGAATAACTCTAGCTGGGGGGGCCATTCTCTCGTAGGCATAAATTTTAGATGAGGCTGAAGAATAACAAATTAGTGGGAAAAACTGTAGAAAATAAAATGGAGAATAACGATTCTGTAGAGAATGAGTGTAGCTTGGAGTTAGAAGGGGACAATCAGAGAAGTAACGCTATGCTGAAAGTGAATGAAAATAGCGATAGCAGGCAGGAGACAGTAAACGCAAGCCAAGTCGCGATGAATGAAGAAACAGACTCAACCGACCTGGCAAGCGTGGTGAGGCAAATGATGTTACAATTTGGACAATTGTCGAATAAAATCACAGACCAAGGGGAAATGTTACAGCAACAGTTGTCAAATAAACTAGAAAACAAAGGGGAAATGTTACAGCAACAACTGTCAAAGAAACTAGAAAACCAAGGGGAAATGTTACAGCAACAGTTGTCAAAGAAACTAGAAAATCAAGGGGAATTGTTACAGCAACAACTGTCATGTAAACTAGAAAGCCAATTACAGAATCAGTTAGCAAACATTAAGGGAGACATAATTCAGCAGCAGTTGAATGCACAGCGCGAACTGGAAATACGCTTGCAGAGCATGGCCTCTGACATGAGATCCGCGCAGGAACGCGTGCAAGAGGAAGTATTAAATATCACAAGTGAGGTAGTAGCAGCTCAGTCCTCAGTAGAAGATGTAAGGGTACAATTAAGTGCTGAAATTGAAAATGTTAAGCGGCAAACCGAATCGGACCGCGAACGCATAAATGAAATCAGGGAACAAATAAAAGATGGAGCGAGGGCAACTTGCGATGTAATAGAAGGCCGACAGCGTACCTTCGAGGTAGGAATGAACGCTGAACTGAATAAATTCAGAGCAATAGTAGAAGATAGAGAAAACTTACAACTGGGTGAAATTGCACAGATCAGGGGGGAGATGTCGCAAGTTGTCGCTGCTCAAAAGGAGGCGGTGCTAACCCTCCAGGAAAAATCAAGGGAAACAACCGAAATGCGCCAGGCAATGGAAAGGGTGCAGTTAGGCTCCCAAAACACTGCCACCCACGCACTGAGGTCACCCCATACACCATGTCACAATAGTGAGGAAAGGCCGAGCGATCATACCACTGTGCTCACGGCCTCACCTCACGTTAGTATTAATTATGAAAATGTAAACATGTCTAATAGTCAAACACCAATGAACGCGCTCAGCATGCAAATGAACACACCCGTGCCAATGCAGTTTCTTAACGAACTGCCCGTTCCAAAATTTGACAGTATTGTGGATAATGCAAAACAATTCATTAGTGATCTAGAGGCATATTTTGAACTTAGAGGTATTCCGGACAGATTTCGGATGATTTTAGTACAAAGAAGTTTGGTAGGCCCCGCGCTTAGCTGGTTCCGTCTAACAATTGGCGAATATGCAGAATATGCCCACATTAAGGCGGCATTTCTAGATATATACTGGGGAGCCAATGTACAGTATATGGTACGAACTAAAATAACCAACGGGAGGTATCAACCAAACGCCAACGAAAGCCTTGTTGATTACTTCTTGCGTTATGGGCAAATCAGTAGGCTCCTAGAACCCCCACTTGGTGAACAGGAATTTATCTCACACATGATGAGGCACTTACCCGATAACATACGACATCATCTGGTGATAGCGCGCCCGCGAACACTAAGCGACGCGATATCATTACTCACAGCGTTGCAGGGACACGAGGGGCGAAACATGGGAAACAGACCCGAAGATAGGCCTGATACGCAAATGCGGGATAGGCACGATATGAGACCCTGGAGTACCCAACACGCAGATGGAGCGAGGGCAAACGATTATCTGAATCAAGATAGCGGAGGAAATTACGGAGTACGACAGAATCACGACAGGTACGCAAATAGGCTCAGAAATGGCCGAAGAAAAACAAATGGTCCCACGGGTCCACCGAGAAGTTTCCCGGTAAATTATATGAGGTTTGGTAGAAACCAAAACCGAGGTAGACACCAGCACCATTACGAAGGCCCAAGCGAATACAACAATAGGTCCAGAGTTCAAAATGACCACGGCGACAGGGAGGAGAGGCCGAATAGTAGGCGAAGTCCAATACGAGGAGGGGGGCGCAGATCTCCCAATATGGCACCGGACAACCTACAAGCATCCGCGCCATTCAGCGCAGGTCAGCCAGCCGTAACGACCCTGGCTATAGTAGGCCCACCCCCGATGAATAGGCAACCATCACCGACTTCGTAATACCAGATGCGGGTGGAATCGTAGATACGTCTCCGGATTCAACCCAAAGAGATAATAGTCAAATCTCGCGTTATCAAGGGGACGTAAGTGGAATGACTAGTGCGAATGAAAAAGGGAAAAGAGCGGAAAGTAGCTCTCTGGAAATTAATCAGCAAAATGTTACAGCTAAATGTAGGGATGTGACCGTCGCACAAGAAATAATGGAAGCACCGCGTGTAGAAGCAATCATAGGAAATGAAACATTTTTAATAACCGTGGATTCAGGTTCATTCATCTCTGCGTGTAGACAGGCTCTGTTCGAGCATTTGAAAACTAGGAATGCGAACTTACAAATTCTTCCTGTAAAGAACACCTTTTGTATTTTGGCGGTCGGGAGAGCGAAACAGAGGGTAACGCAGCAGGTCTTGATAACGACAACAGTATGTGAATATAAGCTTGAGTTTGTCTGTTTTGTGATTTCTAAGCTCGCAGTGGAATTAATATTGGGTAACGACGTGCTATTTGCTATGAGAGGCATCATTGATTATGGACGCGTACAATTGACACTTTACGCGCCAAAGACCTCTGTAGTCGTGCCTTTTGCACGTTCGTCAAATGAGGATAGGGTTATGTTGTTCGAAGAAGAAACTATGGTTAATACAGAAACATTTTTCGTCGAATATTTGAATATTGAAGAGAGCGCCCAAATCGAAAGAATGTTGCCACAGCTGGTCGTACTGGACGATACCAGGTATGAACCAGTGATGACGTCAGACCAAAGCACAGCTGATAGCAACCTGATACAGACATACGGAATGTTTTGCGAGGTCGAGGACAATTTCATAATGCGTACTGAGCCGACTCACATTCAGGTAGAAGAGCATTGTAATCTGTAAATCACCGCACGGATAAGGAAGCGGGTTGCCACGACCGCCCAGTTAAATGACAGGTAGAAGGAGCACCTGTTCACCATTCTTATAAAACATAGAGAGAGATATTTTCGAAAAAACGGGAATGTGCAAAGGATTCCAATATTTCTTAGAAGTGAACAACATTAACACTAGCTATGACCAACCACAAACTAACCCATGTGAACGAGGTATTTAATTTTTATCTACGGACCTTACTTTTAGAGTGACGGAACAGATAGGCGACCGTGTTTACCAACTTCAACATTTGAAAATTGGCAAAATAATAGGCAGATATAACATAGTTCTAATGAGGCATATAAGGAGGCAATCAAATCTCCACTAACGAATTGATTTCTGTTAAAAAAAATCCCAATTGGGAGTCTGAAACGATACACAACTGTTAAAAAAATGCAGAAATATGCAAAGGCAAAAAGGTAGCATAAAACAGTTAATGGTAATCATACTCTCAAAACTGCATCTAAGAAACAAATGTATGTAAGTAAGAGGTAATTTGTTGTACATACTCCATTTAAAGGAAAATAACGTATGCAGTAATATTCATGTATATAATGTGTTGTATGAATCTATGCCAATGTCCTGTCATATATGTACTATGTTAAATTACATTAATATACTGGTGAATGGGTTATGTCTGAGATGAGGAATATGTGTACATAAATGTGATAGTTATAAAGTTTACACAAAGTGAGACAAATGTACTTTTGAACATGTATCACGGTGTACACCATATTTGCATCACTATATCTGTTAATTATGTCTTGAATTAAGTAAGGTTCTTTAATGCATATATTAATACTAATCTGCAAGTATCAGTATATATATTGACAACGTAGTGCTTAAATCTGGTTAATGTCTTTTAAATGTAATGTTTTAATTCCTAATTAATCATAAGAAACATTTCTAATTATAGTATCCTGTCTAAATCCAGAGTAAAAGTTCCCTTCACCCTGTTGCATTAAATGGAACAAGTGAACGAATACAAATATTTTTAAACGAAATATGTGATGGAAGTGGACAGTTAAAAAAAAAAAAAGGGAAGTGAGGAAGGTCTAACACAATGGTCTTGTATAATGTCCCTTTGAGTGTTGTGTACCTGGACAGATGTAAGGTATCTGAAAGAGAAAGTGCTCCCACAGGTCATACCGATAGAACTGACAGCGTGTGGATGGGTTCAAAACAATGCAGGGTCAATAACCAAAATAAACACAATATGTAACCAGTAAGTTATGTGTAGTAAGTAAGTTTACATTGTAATTTGTCATGATTGTAACAAATGCAGCAGGAACGCTAACCTTCATTCGAAACAACCGTCACGCCGTAATAACCGTGAATGAATGCAAAAGAGATATGTCCCTAGAACCTACGGCTCTGATGGAGCTTCACAATAAATTTCTTATGTCCTTACAGCACATTGAGAAATTTTGTGTGAGGGCATATGATACGGTTCAACTAGGTTCCGTATTTGATTTAATTGCATATAGATTAAATAAAGATGTAAAATGTCAACTCGGCTCCGTATTCGAAATGCTTATATATAGATTAAACAAAGATGTAACATATTGTATTTAATATTATAACTCGATAGAAAGAAAACCTTAATACAGAAACATTGCAAATTGCTTGAGGAAATAAGGTTCAGGTCACTGACATATCGCTTTCTCTTGGAACAGGATGGGTCCGTCGGCAAAACTGAATACAAAAGCGTAGGGCCATTAAAAAGGGTCTACGAGGAAAGTGCTTGTTTCTTTTCAAAGCGGAAGAAACATGAGGTTTGTACCGAGAAAAGGTTTAAAGCCATAAACATACTACGTGCTACAACATAAATTAAACAAATTGAAAATAGTACCGTGGGAAGAGAAAGTTGTGCAGAAATGAACATTTTAGCCAGTAAATGGAATGCCATAAATACAAACTGACGAATCCGAAAACAGGAGATCGTCACATGATTGAAAATCGAACGCGGAGTAGGGATGAAATCAGACATGGCGAAATTCACAAAATCCTAGTAACGACACTCTACACTCTTCACTCGTCGCTGCAACATGCTACATGTAATCACACTCTTCGCTAACCTCTAGGACAAGTAACTTCGATTCTTCGTTGAACCTTACGACAAGTAACTCTTAGCTGAACTCTGCACCGTACAAGTTAGGCCGCGGCTATGAACGCGAGGAAAACTTATTCAAATACATCTTAATGCTGCCGACTACAAAGCATCACTAGGTCAGTCGCGGATGATTAACGAAGTGGAGGTTCGCGTTCCTGAATGCAAAATTATAACAGTATAATAAAGTCAATATTCACCAGAGTTGATGTTGTTAATATCGTAATCGATATAATGTCACCACACCCTGTAGACTTTACAGAGTCGACACTGCTCAATGCTAGCCGGAGAAAGAAGAGAAATACGCATCGAGGAAGCGAACAAGTTCACATGAACAGCGTCATGTGCCACCAACGCTTATAAACAACTTCATAAGGCGCCAACGCTTATGAACAATATCATATGGCGCCCAACGTTCCATACACAGCTACATATGAACAATATGATATGGCGCCCAAACGTTCTATGAACAATATCACTCCTTAGGGTAAAAAATTGCGCTTGGTTCCCCTATTCAAGAAACCGAATAGCAGCTAAGGAAGCATTTTAATCTTATTGTCTCAAACATAAAATTAAAGCAATGTTTGTTAAACATTAAAGCACAGAACTTCTGTTGGAAATCTCGCAAGGGCGAGAATACCACTGCCCTCTAAACACCGAAATTAATCATGTATAATCCATAAACATTACGTTAAATTAAGTGAAGCTAATAGCTATGACGGAATACCATTCCAGTACAATCTGCCTAATAAAGGTTGTATTTAGTCTGAAGCTTACCTCCCATCAGCGACGAAGCCTGCCGAATGGCATAAACTGTAGCCATTCCCAACGGTTTATCTCTCGCCTGGCACGGAACGAGCCGAATGACGTACATCGTATCCATTCTCAATGTTTTATCTTCCCCTTAGAGCAGGGCGAGCAGAAAGAGAAACGTTACATCCATTATCAATGGAAGGTAGCCAGCCGAAAGACACACATGTGTCCATTCTCAATGGCTTACATCCCCCTTGGGACGGAGCGAGCCGAATGACATACATCATACCCATTCCCAATGGTTTATCTTCCACTTAGATCCAAGCAAGCCGAATGGCCTATATCGTGTCCATTCACAATGGTTTATCTCCCCCTCCAAACGGAGCGAGCCGAATGATATATATCATATTCATTCCCAATTATTTATCTCCCATTTAGATCCAAGCGTGCCGAGTGACATATACTATGTGATCAAAAGTATCCGGACACCCCAAAAACATACGTTTTTCATCATAGGTGCATTGTGCTGCCACCTACTGCCTGGTGCTCATTATCCGCGATCTCAGTAGTCATTAGACATCGTGAAACAGCAGAATGGGACGCTCCGTGGAACTCACGGACTTCGAACGTGGTCAGGTGATTGGGTGTCACTTGTGTCAGAAGTCTGTACGCGAGATTTCCACACTACTAAACATTCCTACGTCCACTGTTTCTGATGTGATATCGAAGTGGAAACGTAAAAGGACATGTACAGCACAAAAGCGTACAGGCCGACCTCGTTTGTTGACTGACAGAGACCGCCGACATTTGAAGAAAAGAGTAATAGGCAGACATCTATCCAGACCATCACACAGGAATTCCAAACTGCATCAGGATCCACTCCAAGTACTATGGCAGTTAGGCGTGAGGTGAGAAACCTTGGATTCCATGGTCGAGCGGCTGCTCATAAGCCACCCATCATGCAGGAAAATGCCAAGCGACGCCTCGCTTGGTGTAAGGAGCGTCAACATTACAGGATTGAACAGTGGCAAAACGTTGTGTGAAGTGAGGAATCACGGTACACAATGTGGCGATCCGATGGCAGGGTGTGGATATGGCAAATGCCCGGTGAACATTATCTGCCAGCGTGTGTAGTGCCAAAAGTGAAATTCAGAGGTGGTGGTGTTATGGTGTGGTCAGGTTTTTCCTGAAGGAGGCTTGCACCCCTTGTTGTTTTGCGTGGCACGATCACAACGCAGACCTGCATTGATGTTTTAAGCACCTTCTTGTTTCCCACTGTTGAAGAGCAATTCGGTGATGGCGATTGAATCTTTCAACGTGATCGAGCACCTGTTCATACTGCACGGGCTGTGGCGGAGTGGTTACACGACAATAACATCCCTGTAATGGACTGGCCTGCACAGAGTCCTGACCTGAATCCTATAGAACACCTTTGGGATGTTTTGGAACGCCGACTTCGTGCCAGGCCTCACCGACCTACATCGATACCTCTCCTCAGTTCCGCACTCCGTGAAGAATGGGCTGCAATTCCTCAAGAAACCTTCCAGCACCTGATTGAAAGTATGCTTGCGAGAGTGAACGCTGTCATCAAGGCTAAGGGTGGGCCAACACCATATTGGCTTCCAGCATTACCGATGGAGGGCGCTACGTACTTGTACGTCATTTTCAGCCAGGTGTCCGGATACTTTTGATCACGTAGTGTACATCCTACCATTGCCAATGGTTTCTTCCGCTGAGGACGTAGCAAGCCGACCCATATACATCGTAACCATTCCCAATGGTTTAACTCCCCTGGACGGAACGAGCTCTACGACATGCCAGGTGGCTATAATTAAAGAGGAGGTGTTTGAGGGGTCATAAGTAAACAACGGTGAGGCAAAATAAATTGAACTTTGTTGTACGTACTTTTGAGACAACCCGAACTCCATTCTGAGAAGAAGAAAATATTTCCAAAAATCGCCCCAGAGGGTAAAATGATACTATGTGGGGAGTGAAAGGAAACGAAATGTTATTGGTGACATAAGTCCTACACAATACAAATCACAATTACAAATGTGGTGCTCAATATGCAGCCCTTGTACATTTTCCAAATCACATTGTCCACCGCAAAACGTAACAGCAGTTGCAAGTTTCCAAGTCTTTGTTGCATACAGATTTGCGTCCTCGTCCTCGTTGCACATGCAAAGAGCTGCTGCGTTTAAAGCTTGAGATCAACTTTCGCAAATCAGTATTGATCATGGAACCCATTCATAGGTGCTTCCCAATGGAAGCATTCCTGTTATTTGGTAATAAAGCTTGACGATCAAAGCACAAAAACGTAAACAGAGCATAGCGCACACAAGTGTATCCTAATCACTGTAACCAAAGATATCACTTTGAGAGCTACACCACGCCATAGAGCGCGATTTTTGGAACTTCTTTTTTCTTCTCGGAGTGGAATTCCCATTATCGGAAACTTTGTACAGCAAATTTTAAATTCTGCAGCCTCACCATTATTTAGTTATGACCCTTCCAACACCTCCCCTTTAATTATGGTTACCTCGCCCAGTTTTAATTTTTTTATTTGTTTATTTATTTTTCAAATTTGATACATCCTTTTTTATGTATTACAAATGAATTAGCTATATGTATATGTATATAGAAATACTTTAATCCTAAATCCAAAACGTGCTATGATTGTTAAATACTGCTCAAACATTTATAACTTCAATCCTTTATATATATACACGAGGGTTGGAACTTAAATAGTGGCAACTATTTATTTACAGCCGATACAAAATAGTTACATGTTAGCAACCTTTACTGCCGTTCAATGTAGTCACCAGCGTTGTGTATGACCCGTTGCCAGCGATGTGGAAGTCGTAGTATACCTTTAGCAGAGCCTGTTCTGTTGATAGTGCGAATGGAGCGGTCTACTGCCTGACGAATCTCTGGAACAGTTCTGAAGCGAATGCCACGAAGTAATTCCTTCATCTTCGGAATCAAATCAAAGTCATAAGGACTTAAGTCCGGGGAGTATGGTGGATGGTACAGCACTTCCCAGTCCCATCGACCGAACAAATCAGCCACAGCTTGCGCTGTATGCGCCCGAGCATTGTCGTGCAAAATGAGGGTGGATTCTGTAGAACGTGTTGACGCTTCTTTCTCACAGCTGGTTGCAGATGGTGGCTCAAAAACGAACGGTAATACTGTGCATTGACGGTCTTCCGTGGAGGAATGTAATGCGTTAGGATAACACCATCACGTCGTACACGAGAATCACCATAACATTTACATTGCTGGGGCTCTGACGAACTTTCGATTTTCGTGGCGACCCATAATGACGCCATTCGTTCGATTGGCGTTTCAGTCTTGGCTCATACGATTTGGCCCATGTCTCATCCAGCGTTATGATATGGCATAAGAAAGCCTCTACTTCGCGCTCATAGCGCTCCAAGTGCTCCTAGCAGCGTCGTAACGCAATCATTTCTGCATTTCCGTCAAATTATGCCGAACCCATCGTGATGCAATTTTTCGCATGCCCAGGCGTTCCTTCAGGATGTGAAACACAGTCGTATGCGCTAATCCGGTTTCCTGTGCGAGCTCACGAATGTCTGGCGTCGATCACTGTCCAGCAACGCGGCAAGAGTATGCACTTCTTCTTCACTGACGCTAGGACGACCTGCCCGATGCATGTCTGCCACAGTTTGCCGACCATTGTTGAAGGCTTTTACCCAACGTGCCACTGTTCTGTAAGGCAATGCAGATTCCCCGCAAGCCTCTTGAAGACCTTGATGACACTGTCGTGCAGTACAATCTCTGGCACATTCAATCTTGATCCTACTCCAGTGTTCCTGTTTCGAAAACATCGTGACAACACTACGTTAGACCGCTAGCTCACAAGTGACTCTGTTTCTCTCGACTGTGCGCACGCAGCTGAAGTGGGAAGGGAGAGTCCAGTTGCTCTGAGTTAAGGTAGGTGTGTAACTAACGTGTGCTATCAGCGACAATATTAGATTCCGTTGCATAGCTTCTCTACAGCAGTGTTTCCACTATTTAAGTTCCAACCCTCGTATATATATATATAACATTCAAGGACAAAGGGGTCCGTTTGTCCATCTTCCAGCGTACTTTACGGATAAAGATCTGTAAAGCCTGTAGATTCGCCGCGCCTCCAACTCTGATTATCCAAAAATAGGTGGCAAAGATTATCCAGGAAAGGGTATCCGTCAGCTGCTTGTCATCTGGACGGAACTCGAGGGTCAGATAGTTTTCCAAGTGGAGACACTTGTACGCCACGACAGATCATACAGATTCATCCATATACCCAGTCGCAAATAGAACGTACGACGGCACAGACTACTAGTTTGTGATGCAAGGTTTTCACCGCAGGAGACCTATTGCAGAGATTTGATATTGCTCTGGTTTGCCGTCACAATTTGTCAGCTGCGCATCACCCTAATTGACAGCCGAGTACACTGCAGCTTTTCAGTCAGTGGGGATCTTCGGATTCGTAAATTTGTTCCATGTGGTCCTCCGTCTCAGCGAATAGTTCCGTTGCATTTAGAGTAGAACACTGGTGGTAGTCATGAGATATCTGTAAAAGAAGGCAGATCGTTTAAAAGCAAGCCCATGATTAGTCGCAGTTGCCAGATTCGCAAAGATTTCCCAATTCGGGGAAGCCGAAATTCGGGTAGCCGCTTACCTAGAAGGTGAAGTTGTTCTGACCAAAGAGATTTCTGAACATCCAGATTGCGCGGTATACTTTTTCCAAGGAGTGCCAAACATTTTGCATCCACTGCTATCAGCACACAAACACCTTTATAAACCGGAAGCCGTAGTTGTTCCGTGGAGACCCGATAAGCAGCTTCAGAACACAGAAAATAACCAATAAGACATTCAAACCTTTAAGAACTTGGTAACGGGCACCACTTTTGCAATGTACCCAATTCTACTGAGTGCGTAAGTGTGCACATACTACACTCGAAAAATTTTGAATGTCCGAGTCCGCCACTCTATAAGAAAACTCGTAGATTGACCAGCTTTTCAGTCCAATTAGGTAGCACAGTCTCCGGAAAGCAGTGCGTAAACACAACGCTCAAGATTTTCTTGTGGCTTACAACCCGCATACCTATGAGGTTAAGTTGTTCTCGCCAATGACGAAACTGCAAAGCCTCCGAGATGGTAAAGCTTAGTTTTGCTCCAAAAACAGCGCTATAGTCTCGAAGACATTGATGCACGGTGACCATGTGAACATTATTTACCACGAATATCGTCACATCCGCATATACTGTAAGTTGAAATCGCTGACCATGTAGTTTCATATCGCCCAGGGATGATTGAAGTTGCCGCAAAAGGGGATCGAGGCTCAAAGCAAATAAACCCATAAACAGAGGGCAACCCCGTCGGACTGACCTCTCTATTCAGATTATCGGAGAAAGATATCCGTTACAGAGATTTCTGGATGTTGCCTTAGCATAACGGTTTTCTAATAATAAAGGAAACCTTCCTGGTATCCCCAAATGCCGTATAAGCGACCAAAGGTAAAAATGACTAACATGGGCATAAGCTTTTTTAAAGTCAAGGTTAACTAAAGCTATTGAAATCTTCTGGGTTTAAACATGACAGAGAATAACCCTCAATAGGCCAATGCTCCATATGATGTTCCTGCCACTCGGAACTACAGTCTGGACGTTGCAGAGAATTGTCCCATAAACCAAATGTGCCCTGGAAGTTAATCCTTTTGCCAATAACTTGTAGTCGCAATTGAGCAAAGTAATCGACCTGTACACGAACACGGTTATAGCGCGTCGGTGCTTGGGGAGCAGCAGAATTACGCCCTCATACTTCTCTGGAGTCACAGAGGTACGTTGAGCTTCTTCAAACAATGCCGTCAATTCTGTAGCAATGACGTCCCAAAACTGGAATAGAGGGCATACGGAATACTATCCGACCCAGGAGTCGTGTTACGCGTTACACTCTTCAGACGCGCAGCTAGTTCCTTCGTGGTAATAGGTCCAAAAATAGAGTCGCCGATCTGCGAAGATGGTTGATACTGCAACGGGGACGAGGCGGCGCCGGAATCCTCACCTTTGGAAACTAAATCACTGATATACGCATGAAAGCAGCTAATGATAGCAGGTGATCCGAAATTATCCGACCATCGTGACAAAGGTCTTGTATATAGCGCTAATTGCGTTGCTTGCGATCTCCGGCAAGATGGAAGAGAGAGAATGTCTCTTCTGCAGCCATGTGCCGACGATGGGAGACATCGCGAAGGCGAAGCATTTCCAATTGCTTTAGCGATATTTGTTCCTTGACAGAATGCAGACGTTTGGACACATTGTGACCTGCTCTTTGCAGTTCAGCGAGATCCTGTGAAACAGCATAATAGAAATCCAGTAGCTCTCGCCATTCCCTGGCAGGTTGGAAAACTTCCTGTTTGAAAAAGAAAGCAATTGCTGGTTTAGCCTTATAAAGCCACAAGGAGAGCTTGTTGTGGGAGTCGATGAAGGAAGTTTTCAACTTCCTCTACAGTTTGCAGAAATCTCGTTGAGAGTCCTTCTCCACGAAAATTGACACAGGTAACCTGTAGTGACCTCTTCCAGGAGAGGGAATATGTATAACCCGACTGGTCCGACGACGACTGCATTATGTTCACTGAACGCAAGAGGTTGAAACTCGAATATCATGAACAATAGGAACAAAGTACGAAAAAAATAAAATCCGTCATTCTAGAAGCCGGCAATCCACGGACCAAAGTAAAGTCCACACGAGAACCATATTTTGACTCCCAGACATCCACAACGACAAACTGGGTTGCGATCTGCTTGAGCATAGGACTAAGATTGGGCATCCCACGTTGATCTTTGGCGGCAACAGTATAGTTAAAATCTCCACCAACGAGATATTTGTAACCCTTAGAAAGTAGAGTGAGAAGAGCTGTTTTGAAGAGGGATTCCCTTTCACTTCGACGTTGAGAGCCGGAAGGTGCATATACGATGACTAGGACTATATCGGTGTACAGGGCGGAGATGAGACGTCCAGAGGGATGGAGATCGACATTAGTAATACGCATCCGCTTTCTGTAAATGAATGCCGTTTCTCGCCCGTTCGGACCAAGATTGACAACGTTCTCATAATTACACAGAAAATTAAGTTTGGACACATTTACTTCCTGTAAAAATTCAACATCAGCAGCACATAGTGGTAGAAATGCGGCAAGTAAACGCTGATTCCCTGGATTGGGAATGTTATTAACATTAATAGAAACAAAGACGTGAAGAAGTGGCATATAAGAAGACCACGAGAGACAGGATGCTCCCAAATAAGAAGCACAGAAAAAGGGAATCAAGCGGTACTAAGAGACCGAACACCAACATAATGGAAGGTTTAAACTGATCCGCCTTCTTCTCGCTCAGTTTGCCCCACTGTAATGTTGGTACGGACGCACTCTGTGTTTTTGCGAAGATTTGTCTTTCTTCTTACCAATTCTGTCATAATCACCACTCGAGGTCACTGCGGTCACGATAGGCAAATCGGAAGAATCATTTCTGTTAGCCACTAACGGCAAGGGGGGATCCACTTCCTCTGACCATGGTTGAGGAACCGTGTTGCCTTCGTGTCGTGGAGGTTCCATTTTACGAAGCAGTGGATCTCGTGACTGTGCCTCTTTCTCTGGTAGCAATTGCCGAGTTACAGTTTCAACTATCGGAACCCGAGAATCTACCGCCTGATCTTTCAACTTCTTGGAGTCAGGCTCGCCTTCTGGACGACTGCGCTGCAAGGAATCTGTGGTAGCACCATCGGATTAGAGTGATGTTTCTTCCTTGTTGTCAATATTGACAGTCGCTGAAGTTTCCGGTACTGCGACATCCGTAACCGTCGAGGGAACAGGAGCAACCTCTGTCACGTCTGGTGACACATCTTCCGCTGTAAGTACTACATCACTTTGAACACCGTCTGTTTCGGACACTGGTTTACACAAGTCACCCATAAGCTGTTACCTTACTCGTGACTGAGAAGGAACAGTTGCCCGACACTAGCGCTGAGGACAATCTGCTTTCAGACGTGTGTTATCCATGCAAATGAAACAAACCTCTTCGTTTGAAACAAGCCCGTTTAATGGCGGGAGCGAGAAAGTACTGTTATATTTTGCATTATATTCACCACCCTTTTTGCAAGCTTTTAAAGTTGAATTCATGACAGGAAAGGATCGTAACGTACCATAGAAAGGCATTGCCCAATGAACAGGCAAATACGGACACAGCGCCCCTGTAATCGTAAACACAATAAAAAAAAGAGGAAGAAACTCAGATATACGCAGTTTATCCGTCAGATGTCGTGAATACCGTAGAGAAACGGAACAAATTTGTGAGCACGAAATCGCAAAACGGGCATTCTTTGTTCAATGGTGAAAGATAAGCCGAGAGGCCCCATCGTATGATTTCACACATGTCTGCTAAACCATCAGCACGCAATGACAATAGATATTAAAGGGGAAATAAATGGTATGAATTCCTTTGTGAAATTCGAGAAACAGTGTAACTGCGGAAAACGCAATATGTCAAACTTATCCACTAGAAATGCAAGGACAGTTCCAGAAAATCATAAAAGCAAATTTTATCCAACACAAAAAGAATTTCGCTTTCCAAGCTCTAACTCGTGTCCGCAGTCATTACAAGCCATAAATGAGCTATCAGGTTGTTTCACGGTTTACGTTTACTAGTCTTTATTCCATAAAACAAAGTTTTATACGTATCACTGTAGGTTATTGTTACCGAACGGGATGGTTCAGGAGGTTACATCTGTGGCCCGTATTTGGGAGGTCATGGTTTGGATTCCTGTGGTCGACCTTCCTGACCCAGGGTTTCTTCGTGGTTTCTCCGGGTCGCTAAGCGAATGCTGGGAAGGATCATGACATTCCCGAATTTCCTGTCCCTCTATTTCATTTTCATTCTCATTTCACTTCACCCTTCATCTACATGGTCTCTTTCAGGGTTGCAAGTGTTGGCGGGAGGTCTCGGTGTGTACATGGCAGGGGAAAAGGATGCTCTATATAAACATTTGTCCTCCGGACTGTGAGCGGTCTCGGGGTACCGGATCGCCCAGGGGATGTATAAGTCTAAGGGGGTGAGGGGGACCGGCTGCACCAGCCAGCACCATGGCAGTTCAAATCTGTAAGTGGTAGGAACCCTGCTCTCTCCCTAACGCGCCTCCCGTTTCGGCCGCCCTCTGTCTCCTCTCACTTCATCCCTCCGTCCCCGGGGTGCCCCGTTAGGGGCAGATGCGCAAAGGATCTGCGTAGGTCGAGGTGCTAACACCCCTTCTGCTTCTAGTCCTATCCTATCCTACCCTATAGGTTGTTGTTCAGCTCCATATCGAGAGGAAAAGTATTCTGTCAGTTATGGACTATATTGTAGCATTTCCTATTTATGATCACGCAGAACAAAGTTCATTTATCATATACTATCATAACATTTTAGAAAAGGGCGTTAAAACATGTAAAGTGTGACATCGGTGGACCGCATAAATGCCAGTTTCTTAGATATGTCTTTCACGGGCACAAGTAAAGAAATTTACTCTCCATGGTAGCATGTTGCTGTGGGCTACTTCAGAACATCTAGGCGAAGATGTATTTAAACTGCCTTCATTCATGGACCAGCGTGCCTTTACAAGGATCTATGTTTGTCTTCCTTTAAGAGAGGGTTGCATTTTTTTCTCCTTATATTGTCTTTTGGTGGGTCTGCCCTCATATCTCTTTCTCTCTCTTTGGCCCACATTAATAGTAAGCGCTATGCTATTCCCTCTGGAATGTGGTAATATAAATTAATTTTTAATAAAGAGAAGACATTTAAAGACCCGGTATTTATTCATTAACATTTCCAGGCAATAACAATTCTGCAGACAAAATGTGTCCATGTACTTTGCAAAACAAGAAAACCAAAAAATGCAAGTAGGTGATTAGTTGATTGTATTTTACTTGCGTAACTAGAAATTGCGTAATTAATATTGGCAAGTACCTCATAATTCTGTTGAAGAAACAGAAAAAGAAAGAAACAAAAACAGTGTGTGGTGTTTCCATGAGCGCTATATATAAGTTTTATACCTGATTTTCAACAATTCCTTTCCTGTCAGCGAAAAAAATTAACGGATTTTCTTAAGGGTATCGAGGCTTTTAATGGTTACTAAAACATAGAGAAAATAAAAGCTCTCTAACAATCTTCATCATATCCACCAGCATATTTAACCATATTTACACCCAGATTTCTGCACATTGTTTTTGTAAGATGAACCACATTGTGTATAAACATATAACCATTGTTATTCATTAATTTTAAAAAAAAATTAAAAAGCTATATCTCACTACAAATCAAATATATGTTTACATAGGTACATTTTCAGCTAAAATAATGAAGCAAAAATAAAAATAAATTACGAAAAATGAATGATGTTATTTCTGCCTCTCTTAGACTCAGTTTATCTGAATTCTGAAAGATATTTGTTGGACTTATAACATTTTAAATTCTGTTTTTTATATTCAACAGGCATGACTGTGAAACTGGCATAGTTTTAAGAAGCTCAATGGTTCATGTGCCTGTGTAAATTAATTTATTAATTAATTAGATCATTAGTGAATTAATTAATTTGACACTTAATGACTGTAATATCTGACAGTATATTCTTAAATGGTCTAAGTTTACATTTATCAATAAGTTATTTCGGGGGGATGCAAACACCGTTCACTGCCCACCCTTCTTTTGGGACCACCGTTACCACTGGAGTAACTTTTTTGTGGTGATTAACGCCCAATCTTACAACATACGGCATCAAAGGCGGTGAACACTAATGCTACATGAAATGCAATGATAATTTGGAAAGGAAAGTTGAGAAGGAAGCGTTTCAGGTGTAAGTTTACTGTACCTCCCCGGCATTTGCCAGTTATGGTGACTGAGGAAGACCTTGAAAAACCTCGGTTAAGGAGGACAGTCCTGGCAGGATTTGAACTACGGACCTTAACGCCTGGACCACCAATTTAGGTGAAACGATGCCAGACGTTATATCTGCAATATATATGTCGGGAAGCTGGAGTTGCCCGCAGGGATTTCTGTTAGGACACACACGATGACAAGATACACATATATTATCGCATACTGGAGAACATATAAATTAATTTTATTTTTGGAGAAAGGGCATTCACTTCCTGTATTACTAATGCATGCTAGAAGAAGTATTGCATTACTATTAAAATGTGGATATCATTAAATATACATTTTGTGAATTACATTTCTGGGATATTAATCATTTTTAAATAATTAATTTATTGTTTTGAATCTTCTACGCTTAAGTAGTACACTTTGAAGTGTTATGTGGTCGTTCTTTTGTTTGTCATTAGTAAATGTAAAGAATCTATAATAAAATTCAGAAGACTTGCTTTGTAAACAGCTGGCTGTTATTTCAGCTCTTCTTCGTTCTTGTGCACCTGTGATTTCATCACTCGCAATAGGCTACAGGTATCCAGCGTAGCACGTGTTTGCTAGCGGTAGATGACTTATGAGGGCAAATTTCTGTGTCCAATTCCCTCCCACCAAGAGGTTATCAATATCAGCGCATTGTCACTTAACACAAAGTATATATGATAAAGATAAGTCCTTATTACAGAGACTTAATATTACTTTCATTTATCACCTACATTGCAATTGCTCTTGTTACTAAAAGGTGTTAATAATGTATCATTGGATCAGATATATCAAAACAAGTCCGATGGTGCTTGGGCGTCCGTTAGTTCATTCCTAGAGCTAACATCTTAAACAGTAGTTTATGTCGCGTAAGAAAGAGTGGTGCATAGAGATTGAAGTAGTTTCGGTGCCGTTTAACTTTGATTATTGTACATGATTAGGGGCTTCAGTCCTATAAAGGTGCTTACCCTGGCCAGACGTCGATGCTTTTAATGTAGCTTCTCGTCTCAGGCGGATCATGGAGTAGGAAATTGTTACATTACTTATGTGTCGACAATTTCGTGCTCTCTTTAATGAAGTTAATTTTAATATTACTCTTGTGTAAGTTGTTGATGCCAGCAAATATTTGCATAGTTCTTTAGTATGATTCTTTTGTTGCTACCTGAAGAAACAACACAAAAGTACGATGAGGTTACATACATGACTACCACAGTATTAACATAACTGAAACTTTGGGTAGCCCGTTTTCTCTGTTTAGACAATGCTTCTTGCAAGATCCCAATTTTAAGAGTAATTTAGCCTGGCCGCCTCTCAGCCTTGCTGGTTTGGAAATATTGCCTTTCATCAATTTTCTCTAAACGTATCTATCCTCTGATACAAAAATATGTTATAGGCAGCCTTTAAGTTGCATAATAATTTTCCATCGAAATTAATTCCTATTTCTCATTGTTGTGAACCAGCACAGTGTAAATAGTGGAATAAACATTCTTGATAAGGTACGTCAGACCACGTTGTACGTAGTGAATCAGAATCGCCACTCAGAGGCGCCAAAATAAATAGTATAAGAAATAAAGCAGAGATCGCACCACCATGCCACAAGCAACGGACGGAAGACTCACGCCTCCAGGCGTAAAAGAGACAGGGACACAGCGAGCCCGTTGGTAGGTGGTTCGTCCTTCAGCGCATTCAGAACCTTAGTGTCCGACGTATGCTCCGGGTCCCGCTAATCACCTTGATCAGGCTATTGAGGAATAGCCACCTTGGAGAAAGTCGTGCACATTCGAGGCTGCAACTTGTGATCTACTATTCGTCGACATTCAAACCTCCTGATCAGAGATACAGGTACTAATGAGCCCCGTCACCGGAAGCACCGGCGTATTCGCCAGTTTTAGTTCTTTTTTCCTCTTAGTTCCTCTTTCGGGGTACTGCTGCTGTGAATATTCTTCGGTCGGCACTGCGTGTGTGTATTACTGAGTGTTTATTCCTTTGAAGTGTAACTTTTATACTCCATGTTTCCTGGGTTCCTGAGTAACATTTATACTTTTCTTAGGCTAATGCTACCTTGTTTAATTATACCCTTGTTCCCATTAACCTGTGTTGTCCTTGTGGGGTTGTTTCTCTTGGGGAACATTTGGCTGCCCTTATATGAACTCCTGCATATTATTTTTGATTAAGTGTATTTATCATTGTGTAACCCGATGTTATATTTACCTGTACGGCTGCATTGATTGTCACAGCCACAGGTCTATCTTTTACAATAAATGGCACATCTGGCATATCTGAGCCTGTTGAGAAGCCTATAAAAATATAGAAGCTACTTCCTATCAAACCACTAACTTAAAAACCAAAACTCACCATCCTACAACCATCCTAGTATGTCTGTGGTTAAGCCCTACGCAGGGCAGGTACACAGCAGCACTACTTAGGCTCACCACGAGCCTACAAGACTGGATTGGGGTGGAGTGGAGCCGCTAAGAGTGCAGAAGGGCCATTGGAGCAACATGCTACCTCCTTTCTAATCTATTTATCCTAAAATAGAAAAGTGATCCTTAAATAACCCATCCTGAAATAAAAACCCTGCGGTAAAACTCTACCAAATTCAATGCTGAACCTCAGCACACTAGCAATAAATCGGAGTGGGAGTCGAATTGAATTCACTTCACAGCTACCACGCTGAGTAATACATTTTTCTACATTGGGACACGGATGTGCCATTAAAGTTACAAGTGCTAACTCGCATTTTTTGTGCCGGATCACTCTTTCAGAAGCATAGGGGAGCCGGAGATTTAGCTGACGATCCCGTTCTGCATCTTCGAGCTCATCAGGCTAATGCCTGACAGTGTGACTCGATACAATTCAGCGCAGCCTGCTGAGATAAAGACATCACCGCTGCACCAAGAGTCATAGCTGACGTATCCGTTCTGCATCTTAGACCTCATCAGTCTAACATCTGACTTTGTGACTCGATGCAGTTCAGTGGAGCCTGTTGGGACAAAGCTATCATATTCACCTTCTT
The DNA here is from genome assembly GCA_030765065.1 of Deroplatys truncata. Taxonomy (NCBI): domain Eukaryota; kingdom Metazoa; phylum Arthropoda; class Insecta; order Mantodea; family Mantidae; genus Deroplatys; species Deroplatys truncata. The sequence goes on from CM060990.1 coordinate 549,047,137, forward strand.
TACCTAGATAGAAGCAACAGCACATATCCCGTCAAGGGATACAACGTTGGTGACGCCGATGATGCTACCATAGGGGAGAATACCAGCACAACCTCACCGGCAGAGACACTCCAGATGGGTGCACTACTCACCATGTCTATAGCGTTCCTCGCCTTATACTAGGATGATCCTGAAGCCTGGATCTTGCAAACTGAACCACCTTCTTTGCCAACTGCGTAATCTTCCAAACCAACCGGTTCTACAGAGCGCTAGAACAGCTTCCAGGCCGGGCCATTATTCAAGTGGTCGACATCGCAGCCACGCCCGGACCGGAACCACACACAGCAATGAAAAATCGCCTCATCGAAGTCTACGGCTCCTCCGCTGCAAAGAAACTACAGATTCTTCTCGAAACCACCACACTCGGAGACCAGAAGTATTCACCTCTACTCCGCGCCATTCAATACCAAGTGGAAGGTTCTCTCAACGAGGCATAAATATATCTCCTATATACCATAGGAAAATCCAAGAGTACATCGCATCCTCGCTGCTCGGAAAAACGAACCCCTGGACATGTTGGTGCGCATAGCAGGCCGACTCCTGGAGACTCCAGACAGTCATAGCACCTATCATCCAACAAACCAACCTAGATCCAAAAGTACAGCACAACATAGATGCGCTCTCGAACTGCCTAAAGCAGCTAAAACGCGGTCAGATAGCACAACAACCCATACAGGCACCAGTAATTAGTAAATCCAGCTTCCTGATGAAACTTGCTCATATCACCGAAGATGGGGACGTCAAATACAGACCCGGATCTCCCTACCACCTTACCGTCGGGCTCCAGCATCCCAAAACTGTCAATCAGGGAGACGCATAGGTATGGCGAAAGCGGCGGGAGCTGCTATAGCTGATATCCCAACCGCCTGTTAATCACATACCGAGATCACAGGGTCGTCTTCCGTGGTATAGTGGTTACCATGCTAGCCACTAGTTCCCAAGGTCGCGGGTTCATACTCGGTCGAGGGCGATGGATTTTTCCGGGCGTAAAAATCCTTAGCATGGCTTCCTTCCGAACGCAAGTAAAGCCAGTGATCCCGCTTCGTAGATTTACGGCACGTAAAGGAACCTCAAGCCTGGTAAAGGGGCCTCTAAACAAAATTATCGTTCTTTCACGCCCAATAATAGAATGGGACTCTAAGGTTCACAGCAGTTAAAGAGCCTCTATAAATAAAACTCAATTTACTTTTTAACTTAGAATCACAGGATACCATTTCGTTGGATACGGGTGCAAGTATATCCACCCTGCTTAACTGCTTTATTCGACGCAATACACCCATAGAGTAAAAGATGTACGTGGCCAATGCCACACCGATGTCAACCTTCGTCTATCAGAGAGCCAATATTAACCCAAGAACGCCTCGCCCGTACACATGGGACTTCCTAATAGCTAACATGCGATTAACCGCGCAGACTTCCTGGCACACTTTGGAGTATCAGTAAACCTCACTACCAAACCCTGATAGGCACCACCCTAAACCTACCCATCCATGGCACCACAGAACACTCCACATCTCTAATCTCCTTTATTCCATCACAAACGCAAGAAAAGCTCCTCCTGGAGTCTTACGTCAAGGTTACGAAACCCAGTATTGATGCACCACACAAGAGCATGGGTATCTTCCATCGCGTATCTTCCATCACATCGAGACCACGTTAGCCCCAGTCACCTCCAAAGCAAGACGGCTGCATCCTGGAATCTACACCCAAGCTAAGCGGGAATTCAAAAGGCTTATGGCAGAGGAAATAATCCGACCGTCCAAATACCATGGTCCTCACTCATAGTGCATAAACCAGACGGCTCTATTTTCTTATGCGGAGATTACAGAGCGTTCACCAAGAAAACGGTCCATGATCGTTATGCAGTACCTCACATCCGGACTTCAACGCGCTACTACACGGAACAAGCATTTACTCTTCCCTGGACATGCAAAGAGTCTTCCACTACTTACCCATAGCTCCAGGGGACATTTCGAAGACTTATATCATTCTACCCTTCGGCATGTTCCAACACTAGAATAGGGTTTTGACTCAGAGAAAAGCCGATCAGATGTACTAAATATTCATGCACCAACTGCTACGGAATATGCCATTCTCCTTCTGCTACCTAGACAACGTTCTCATAGCGGCCGACTCACCTCAAGAACACGAAAAATATCTTGCTGCGGTCCTACGCAATTTTCCGGACTACGGCCTGCATTCAGTATTGCCAAAGGCGTATTAGGGCAACCACAGCTCAAGCTCCTAAGACATGTGGTGGCAGCAAAAGGCATTACGCCTCTACCATCCAGTCACAACAATCACAAGGCAACCTTACCCAAAGGACAATCTCTGGGTTACGCCGTTTTCTGGGCATTGTCAGCTTCTACAGACGCAGCATTTGGAACGCAGCAATTATCCAACAACCCCTCAAGGAAATTGAAATTGACTTTTATTTATGGATGCTCTTTAGCTACTTTGGTCCTTAACGCCCCATTCTATATTGGGCATGAAAGACCAGAAATTTTGCTCAGAGGACTCTTTATCAGGCTTGAGGTTCTATTGCATGCCGTAAATCTACGACACGGGACAAGCGGCCCTAATTCCCTTCCGAAGAAAGGCATGCCAAGGATTTTTACGCCCGAAAAATCCATCACCCTGCGCCAGGAATTAGTGGTTAGCAATATAACCACTACACCACGGAGGACGACAGCCCCTCAGCGCGTTACTACACAACGCTAAGCGCAAAATCAAATTTCATATTACATGGACTGACGCTCTGAACCAAGCATTTTAGCTAAAAAGGGAGCTTTAGCTCAAGCCAACGCCCTAGCACACCCATCACCGAATGCGCCACTATTCGTATCCACAACACAAGCATGCACGCCTAGTACCACTGAGATTCTTTTCCAGAACACTAAGCAAGGCGAAAAAAATGCTACTCCACTTTTGACCAGAAACTACTGGCCATTTATGAGGCGATAGGACACTTCAGGGACCAAAGAGAAGACAGATGCTTCACAGTGGTTGCTGATCTGAAACCCCTGACCAACGCCATTACTCAGAACACCAATGAACAGCAGCCCACGATGACTACGACAGCTCAGCTTCATCTCCCAATTCACAACCCACATCCAGTATTGCGAAGGGGAGAAAATCGCTCTCTCGGCCACCCGTCCTGAATAGAAACAATAGAGGTAACCGCCGCGAAACCTTAATAACAACACATGCGGCGGACACGGAGCTAAGAAGCTATACGGAAACGCGTCCTAATATTTAGTAAGTATCGGTCCCGGGGACAGATTTTACCCTGCAATCCGACGTCAACATTCAGAACCACCGACCGTTCGTTCCAGCATCTTTGCGAAAACCAATCTTCGGCAAACTGCACTGTATCTGGGTTACCCATAAACTCATAACGGAATGCTACTTTAGGCTCACCATTCGACATCAAAAATGAACGCTAGCCTGCCACTAGTGTCAGAGGGGGAAAGTGTACAGACATACCCGCACCACTTCAAGCATTCCCAAGGGCGACCAAATTCGAATACGTACACATCAACGTCTTGGGACCGCTGCCACCATTCAAAGGCTAGACAGATTGTCGCACGATGATCGACCGCCACTAGTTGACCGGAGTGTATACCATTCCGGAGAATAGATACGACCAGACTATTCCAGACAATTTCCTTCAACACTGGGTTTCACGTTTTGGTACACCGGTAGGATCACCACCGACCAAGGAAGGCAATTTGATGCAAACCTTTCACTAAACTGACAAGCCTCTTGGGTATCCACAGATTTCGCACCAACGCATATCATCCACAAGCCAATGGCAAGGTTGAAAGATGGTACAGATGCGCTGTGTGCTGCACTAAACACCCATACTTGTACCAATAACCTACCAACAGTACTCCTGGGACTGTGCCTAGCCATCAACACCACTGACATCCTAAGCCCGGTGGAAAGAGTGTTTCATCAAACCGTCCGACTAACAATAGGCGTCTTCCTCCCTGCAGTGCCCTCCAACACAGCCTACACAAGAAAAACCCATCGTTACCTAAACGTTTGCACTAAAACATACCTTCAGAAAATCTACAAACAGCTTAATTCTTCTATGTCTTCTTCTAAAGCTTACTCCACCATATTGTGATCACTTCGAGTACTCTACAATGGCGGTGACAATCCGCAGCAAGGAGGGATGGGTCAAGAATATATCCATCGACAGATGCAAAGCCGCTCACATGCTATCCACGAAACATCAGCACAAACTTCCACTCTGACACCAAGTAGCAACAGCAGCGACGAGGCGGTGGGAACTACGAGGCAGCTACCTAAAAACGGATATAGGTACCAAAACAGCACAAAACAGTACCGGCGGCATACATATTAGACGGAGGAGTCGCAGCTAATCACATATGCCACCTGCTGTCTCGTGGGGAGGCGTGTTGTGAATCAGCACAATGTAAATAGTGAAATAAATAATCTTGACAAGGTTCGCCACATTATACGTAGTGAATAAACTCGCCTCTCAGAGCCGTTAGTGCAAAGGCCCGAGGACTCTCGTTTCCATGTGTCAGCGACACAGCGAGCCGCGAGTCACTGCACAACTACCACGCCGAGTGGTGTCCTCTCGCTTTGTACATGAGTGCGCCATTTTTAAATTTGTTAATTATTTTTATTTTATTTTTTGTACCGCTTCACCCTTTTAGAATCATAGGGGAGCCTAATCTCTAGCTGATGATTCCTTTCTGCATCTTCGACATTATCAGGCTTAAAGTGACTCGATGCAGCTCAACGGAGCCTGCTGTGACAGACGCATCCCATTACTCCGACAGTCCTGGCTGACGATACCGTTTTGCATATTCGAATTCATCAGCCTAACACCTGACAGTGTGGCTCGATGCAATTCAGTGGAACCTGTTGGGACTAAGGCATTCTATTCACCTCCTTTACCTAGATAGAAACAACAAACACGTGCATCCCGCCCAGAACTACAACACTAAAAAGTCTATCATGTCATAAGCTGAGCATAGGGATTATGGAGGAGTGTTGGGGGTACAGTTGGAGATGGGACACGTATGTTAGGGCAGTTCTTCATGTGTGGCTCAGTGGTAAACTAGGGAGTTCTCAAGCCAGTGACACCAAATTCCAAGTTCAGGTCCTGCCGAATGTTTATCTCTCTTTCTTTTGATTTACTTTCAGTCCTCAAGTGGCTGATTGTGAAGGATATGGTATACTACACTGCTCCATTTGTTATTACCGCTGCTGTTAAGTGTAATCAAGCAAATCAAGCGAATGAATTTTGAACAGAAATGTACAACATACGGTACTGCAATGTTCTAAAAATACACATGATGTGTAATCAGAGTCCTTTATGGAGATGGCTTTAAAAATTGCATTACTATGACCTGGTACTAATACACTGTTGTGTTTACGAATTGAACGAATGGGCTGTTAGCTCTGAAAAAGAAATAAATAGTACACAAGGCAGATCACAGTCACATTCCTGCTTAAGCTTTATTTATTCACTTCCAGGAACCGAAGAAAACCGTAGATATACAGAACCAGCTAACAGTGAGCATTCGCATGTATGAACTCTGATTTTCTGAAATACATACATACCTATTGTCCTTTTGGGAGGCGGTGGTGAATCACGAGATGGCACTCCTATACATTTGCAGAGAGTCAAATATGTATACCTATGAAAGCACCTGTTGCCACTCGCACGATAGTTCACTCGGTAACATGGTTGACTATAGGTAATGAAATGGTGCTGTGTTGGATTCCCTCTGTAAAACAACTTTCGTTTTCCTTCTTGTGTTTAAGATGAGAGGTGCATGCATACGAGAATAACAATGGTAATTTTAATTTCTGAATAATCCAGAAGAAAAGGATATTAAGTTTAGTGTAATAAAGTCATTTCTAAATAGGGTTTATTATTCTCTTTAAATCTGTTGCATAGGAACACCTGCAATATTCCTGTTCGCACAGTGTGGTTAAAATAATATTTTTACAGGCGGTAATAACAAATGGAGCAGTGGAGTATTCCATATCCTTCACAATCAGCAATTTGAGGACCGAAAATAAATAAAAAGAAAGAGAGAAAATCATTCGGCAGGACTTGAAGTTGGTATCGCTGGCTTGAGAATTGCCTACTTTACCACTGAGCTACACATACGTACACTTCTTAACAGTCCAGCAAGGCTTGCATATACCACTGAGGTGGTATCAGTGGCGTACTGGCTTAAATTTATTTTGGCTTATTACGAAAAGTCATGCGCTCTGGGACCATATGTGTCCTATCTCCAATTGTTCTCCCAACACCCCTCTATAATCCCTTAAAGTTAATCGGTCTAATTCTCAAACGTCCTGTATATGCATGCATAGATACGTAATACATAAAAATTGTAAAATAAAGGACAATTAATAAATTCATCATTAATAAGCTGATGCATACAGCAATTCAACCTCATAAGAACCTAATTGGAGAAATAAGTGTTATTCAGGTAATTAAATTTCTTAACCCAGGTGAAATACAATTATTTCAAATTGAAATATTTCGCAATTACATTAGTAAGGACGGATTCACAAGGGTTTTCTCCAACGGCGGTGGATCCGTTTTGATTAAAATTATGTTTTTAGCTAATTGGAAGTCGGCGATTACAGACATTTTCAGTTTTTAATGTTTAACAATTTGAAGAAAACTTCACATATGTTACTTTTAGAATGCAGTCCGCGGCTACAACAAGCGGCGATACATACTGTGACTGGTGTTTATACCACACCAGAATAACAAGCACAGTATTCGATAATCGTTATTTGATTATACATTATCGCAAAATACATCACCATTAAGTATACTTTCATAGGCAGCAAAGCGTATCTTGCTGGTAATTGGATATAAACTTCTGACGAAGAATCTTATTTGTCTGTTGGTAACGTTTAATATAACAGAAAATAATATAACAAACTGATTCACATTAAAAATATTTTATGGCAGAGCAACATGACCAAAACAATTATGTATAGCCCGACTGGGCTGAAGGTACGTCGTTTGTTATGTAGGCTTCTTTAACCACATCCGAGTTTAGTAACGATTCTCAGAATGGTATTTAAAATAATTATGCACAAATTAACAAAAGAGAAGGCTGACAAAAATTAAATTATAAAAATGAGTCATCTTCGCCAAAACCTATGAGGAATGTTGGAACCGGCAGAAGTTATTATAAATAAATATAAGAAAATATATGAGCATAGTAACGTTTTGAAAAATAATCCATTTCAGTCAGTCAGGTAGCACTTCTAATACAATTATCTGTATTATGTTTCTGACGGTATTTAAGTAACGTCTGACAAAGTGGGAGGGATGACTCCGCAGTAAAAGGCTCGCATTCGGGAGGTCCTTGGTTTGAATCCCGTTGAGCCGGCCACCCTGACCTTGGTCTTGCATGTCGGTAGTCGAATGCTGGAGTAGTTTCTCTTCTACCAACAGTTTCCTGTTCATCATTTCCTTTCATCTCTTACACCTTAGTATGTTTTAGGCTGCAGGACGAGGCGACGGCGATTAATGCGTTGTGGCGGGGCGGTGGAGTTTGCGCTGTATAAAGTGTTCTCCCTTACGCATGGTAGGCCAATGGGCGCTTCCTTCTGGGGAGGGGTGGTCGTTCCTGGAATCCCCCAGTTTGATTATAGTGCAGGTAGGCTCGCACCGGCGTCAGGATTGTTGTCTTTCTGGAATCGTTTGGGACCCCGTCCTTGCTATTGAACATCGTCGTTCGGATCTGGTCGCCCTTCGGGTCTCCTGTACCTCCCAGGGTTCACGTAATTCATAATGGGTCTACTGAAATGGCCTGCAGGATGTGTTGAGCTCCAGTGGCTGGTGGCTTCATCTGGGTATCCTATACTGAGAGAGAGAGAGAGAATAGAATAGTATGCCCCATTAGTCTAAGATTGTTTCGACACATCTGAGATTCTGACCAATCCCAGCGAAGACGTGGTTCATTTTTATTTACCTGTGTCCTCCCCTAGGGCCCATAGACTGCAAATATCATCAAGGTCAAAAGCATCAATAAACTTGCCGAGGCATCACTGTATTATGAACAAATCATTGCTCTTAAAATTTAAGTAATATGAAAACGAATGGGAAATCATTATAAAACACTTTACAGAATGTATATTAAAATATAACATTCGAGTGTCAAAATACAGGAGTCGGTCATTTGGTAACGTAGTATTCGTGTCACGGAGAATTATCCAAATTTTGTTCCAAACCAGCCGTCACTGAAGGAAGCGAGACATCGCTGGTTGTCTTAGATTTTCAAAGCAACTGTTCCTATTGAAAGTCTATGATAACCTATGATGATGCGGTAGATTTATATTTCCCACAATTTGCAATTGCAGTTAAATATCGCTGACAGAAGTGTTCGTTTGCTGTCATTTAGCCACACACACAGCACTAAGGAATATTTAGATTTTTCAATTGCCTTCTGAGTCTAAAATACAATGACGTGTGGTAACTGGTCTAGCATGACGAATACAGCTTCGTAAATGGCCCAAAATTGCCTTGAAGTTATACTCATTCAGGCCAAATTCTTTGCATTCTGAAATAGGTGGCCGAACAATGAAATACACTAGGATTTTTTCACTGCATTAACATTTATTGATATCTAATATTCACTGTGGTCACTGAGCACATAAAATCACCTTATCTCACCACAGCATAGCATAGTAGGCAGTAAGAATATCTTTATAAATGAAACGTCAGTGTTTTATTATTAGATTTAAATGCTCCACAGGATGTATGAAATCTGAAAATGTTTAATGCTAATAATAATAGAAGCAAAACTATCTCAGTATAAATCGGTGAATACACGAGCTGTTTGAGAAAAGGACGCTAGAGATATTCTTATATGCAGCAGGAAATTAGTGTGCGCGAGTGTTTGTGTTTGATTCAGAGTATTCTTCATTTTATGTGTATGCTTACAGTGTTTTGATTATAAAATAGTTGTTTCCTGGCCGATTCTGCAAGTCATGTTTACATACCAGGTATTTTTCTAGAGAGCATATACGGTCTTGTGACCCATGCGATTGTGTTACGCAATTAATGTATTACTAAGCACTTAATAAATACTACTACTACTACTACTACTACTACTACTACTACTACTACTACTACTACTACTACTACTACTACTACTACTATTACTACTACTACAATATTGGAAACATTGCATGCTCTCCCTCCTTGAGCACTAGATCAACTCCAATACTTATCTTTGTTATACGACTGAATGTTCCTCAGGGATGATCAGTCATGCGTGCTATACAGAATAGAATTACAGAACGGATACAGTACATAATCTGAAATGGTATAGCGGGCATGCCACTTGTCTGAGGAATGACAGTTGTATTTCAATATACAGCAAGAATACAGTAGATATACAATGTGAAATGTCACTTATCTGAAGAGTGGCAGTTGTACTCCACTATACAGCAAGAACACAATAAACAATCTGAAAGGGATAACAGTCTGTCTTTGTCTGTGGAGTGACAGTTGTATTGCACTATACAGCACGAATACAATACACAAGCTGAAACGGATAGTAGTTATGTCACTGGTCTGAGGAGTCACAGTTGTACTGTACTATACAGTACGGATACAGTACAGAATCTGAAGCGGATATGACCCGTGTCACTGGTCTGAGGGATGGTATTCTACTGTGCTATACAGAACGGTTATGTACAAATACTGAAACAGTATAGCGGGCATTTCGCTTCTCTTGAGGTGTGGCAGTTGTGTTGCATTAAATTGAGAATGGGGCAATCTTATAGCAACGAAGATCTTGCGCGCAAACTTCGTCCCGAGGAATATGTACAAATACCGTGAGCACAGGCTTTCAAAATGAATACCACCAATAAAGTTTACAACTATACGTGAAAATTAAATAGTTTACGAACTGATGTCTGCATTGAATAATCACTGAACACCTAGCCTTTTATTAAGACATGCATGACTATAGGGATAAGCACCTGAATGAATTTGCACAGCAAAACAGTTTTGATCTATTTACTAATGCTGTATCCAATCAAAATCTTAGCTTATTCTTTCTAACTTATACTTAAAAACGTGCATTGCATTATACTTATTATTTACCATACAATTCCAGGAGTAACCTAAGTTCTGTTCACTTATATTGCTTATTACTTCTACCAAATGAGGTGTAATTTTTGTGTTGGAATCCATAGTCATAATAGTGGAAGAAAGCATGCATAGCTCTACAAAATAAAAACATTACCGAAAAATAATCGTGCGCAATGAAGCTTTCGCAGTGATATTTATACAACAGAAATGTTCTAACTTGCTTTATCACAACTCTGCCTGAAGCTCAGATACTATGTAATTATCTCACTCTGGAAGAAAATACTGCAAGTGTGTCTGTTTTACTTTCATTGCAGGATGTCAAACTGCAGTATTCTGAACACTACAAGTTAATTTTCTAAAACCATAGCTAAGAAATCCATAGGTGAAAACAGTAAACTGAATTCTAAAAAAGTGCCAAACCTGTTAGGAATTCGAATGCGAAGAGGTTCTAGTCTCCTGAACGTCACAATGAAAGTATTCATATCTCCTTCCTCTTGTTAGACAGATTCATCGACGCAGTGACTCCAATGGCAGCAAAAGGAATGAGATGCGACATTTCCAATTGCTTTATCATCAAATCAGATATCCAATAATCTCTTGTATGCCACTCATATCGAGTGATTCTCCAAAGAACATTGTAGTTCATAGTTCGTTACTGTTGTTTTTATTCTAAGAATGCACGTGGTGTAAAGATCTCAAGATAAATTTGCTACTAAAGGAACCCAAATAAACAAACAAAAAAAAAATAGAACAAAACTGGGAGAAAAAGTCAAATATTCTTGGCCATGTATTCACAAAAGCGTTTCCAAACACACTTTTAACCGTTTATGAGAAATGAAAGCCGAAAAAGTTTGAAATACGTGCTTGTAATTAGAATCTGATACAGAAGTCGGTTGACAAATCGGAAACATACGACTCGCATATTCTGTTTACATCTAATGATTTAATTGTGAAACAGACTATGGCAAACAACAATTTTGCCGTTTGACTATGACAAACCTGAATAAAATACATTATTATTATTGTTAATTATGTTTTATGTGTTATTAATTAATTCAATTTCAGTTTATAGTATATTCGCTACCGTAGATGTTCTAAATGCGTCCCATTTATTTGAAGACAGTGCCTCGCTCGATCCTGGCAACTTCTTTCATGCTTAAAAGTTTTGCAAGTGAGATGTGCAGAATATCATGGGTGATCATTGTTGGGGTCGTTTATAGATGTAGGCACTGTGTGAAACTCGTTATGCTTACATACCCGTATAGAGAAGAATTCAAGGGTACTGAGAAGGCCACGACTCACAAGCAAACGTTCAGGAGGGGCAGATAAAAATCTCACATATCTGTTATGAAACAGGTTTAGAACGCCAAAAGTAATATTTACATTCCTTGCTTTCCACTCGAGGGCCGCTACTTGGTGCAATTTTTACCGATAGTTTGGATACTGTCGTGAGGATTTAACTACAGAAAAAACGAGAGCATCGTGTCCACCCTGGATGAAGAATGCTATTGTGATTACGCCTATACTGTAAGTTTACACCGAAATGTATGATAAAACATTGTTTTGTGACGTTTAGCAGCACCAGGAAGCACCAATAATTAACTACTTTGACCGTCTCTGCAAATGGTATTCCTCTTGATTTCTTTACTGGAGATGGCTCATATAATGCGGCGAACTACCAGTACCGGGTTTATAATTAGTTCCGTAGACATAATCATCATCGGATTCATTAGTGTGAATATTGAGAGAGTTGTTAACGTAAACATGTCAACATTCTCCGATGCATGCCTTTTATCATTCTATACTTTTGTTCTGCTAGTTCTATTTCTTCGTTCGTAAAGCTATACGCATCCTTCCGATTCAAATATCGTAACAGGTATTTCTGCTACATGGAGCAAATTCATTTTTACTTACAGTCATACCTTTCTCTCTCTCTCTTTTTCTCTATTCTCTTTAACTGATTACCCTCCTTTTAGTAGTATACACCACAAGGACTTACAAGCCAATACCTTGGGTCAGTAGCCTATCGATGAGCAAGCAATCTCTAGATCAGCCATGTCCAAACGCCGAGACAGTCTTTGATACTTCCAGCATGACATGTTGTATTTGGAAGGAGGGAGAGGAGTAAATCGACCTTAACACTGTTAGTGACATTATCTTAGGTTACGACTAAACATTGTGCATAAGAAAGATCTACTATGCGTTCCCAAGACCAAAGAAATTTAAGACATTTTGTATAATGAATGACAATATTCAATAAACACTAAACTAAGCATCAGATAGAGTCTGTAGGTAGAACAGTCCCAAATACAACTGCGGCAGACGTAGTAATAGCATACACACTTTAATCACATTTCTATACATAACTTGTTTCCTGTATGTGCGCTACATCATTGGAAGCCACAATAGTTTCCAAGTTCCTCACAGTATCTGTTATAGATAACTATAGCTGTGCCGAGAGATAAAAATCTAATATTCTAGTTCTACTTTTACATCTTATTTGCTTCATTTTAGAAAAACGTCGCTCGCAAATGTATGTTGAGACAAAGTTTGCCATTACATGAGCGCTACATTTCCTAAGACGAGGATATGTATATCTAGAATCAAGTGTATATACCTCGATTCCTAATCGTTCTTTACACATATTTTTAACCGTGTCATTTTGCAAATTAACTAATTTGATCTGCAACTACAATGGTACTTTTTTGGTTCCATTGCCAAGAGATTGGCAAGAAGAAGAAAATAATTTTCCATGCTTTAAAATCTTTGAATCTGTGAACTCTAAATTCATTTTTCAACCTTTCTAGTAGTTCGACATAATTATTAAAACTACTATCTCTGGTAGCTTCAAAGCTTCAATTGAACGCAAATTTGTAAAATGATACAATTTCCCTTGCAACAATTAGTGATCCTTAAATATTTCTAATTTTCTTGCAAAGCTCATAAATGAATCAAACATAGCCAAAATGGTATGGTTTTTTCCTTGAAGTTCCGTATTTAAGCCATTTAGATGCTTCGTTACATCTGTAAGAAAGATTAAATCGCTGATCTATTCCGATGGCCATTTCTGGAATTGCTTTATCCTAAAAATACGAAGTATTGTTATTAGGTTGGTAACAACAGTCTGAGACAGTCACTAAATAGTCAATTATACTAACCAAATACTACAATTTTGTTAGACACGTACTGACTTATCCGTTGTTTCATAAAATCACAAATTTCATCACGTAACTCGAAGAGACGACGAAGCATGCAACCAAGACTTAACCACCTCACTCAGTGTAGTAAGAGAGGTCCTCAAAGTCGGATCCCATATTCTGTAGGAATGCTTTGAATTGACGATGCTGAAGCGATTTCGATTTAATTTTGCTAATGGTTTTGACTACAACGTCCATAACATGCTGCATTTGGCAAACTTTAGCTGTAAGTGCCTCCTGATGGATAATGCAGTGGAACTGGTGTATTTTACTGTTAATGCCTATATAATTTAAATGGGAACAAATTCTGGTAGCCCGAGCCCTTTTTATTCCAACCATTGCCAGAGCTCCATCGGTCACAACATTAACTAACTTCTCCTACTGCAAATGCGTCGATTCTATCGAGATCCGCACTACATTAAATATTACCTCCCCTGTAGTACAATCTTTCATAGGAATTAGGACAAGAAGAAATTTACATATAGAAAAGCTTTCATCCACAGTTCGCACAAACAAAGCCAACTGAGCAATATCAGTTTGGTCGATGCTCTCGTCCGTAGCAAGACAAAAACATAAACAGTCTGAACTTTTTTAAAAGCCTACTCCTCTACATTGTCTGAGATGTCATCAATTCTGCGTGCTATAGTATGTTTTGATAACTTTATTCTTTCGAAAGAATCATTATTTAGGGCACAGTTTTTCGGCTAACTTTATCATACAACTTTTAATAAATTCACCATCATTAAAAGACTTCATTGTCCTAGCTATTTCCAATGCCACAATATAGCTAGCAAGGAGAAGGTTGTTATGCTTTGGACCTGTAGAACTACTTTTGATTTGAAATGTAGCCTTCAGTTCTTCTAGCTGAGTCTTCTTATCCATAACTATGGTAAAGAACAAAAGGATAAGCAGCTATTTCTTTCGGTTTTCATTCGCTGCTGTAGAACAATTGTTGGCTGCTTCATCACCTACTGATCGATTTACTGTGCTTCCGAAATAATGAACGTTCATAAACAATGGAAACATTTAAACACATTGTACTCCACTGTAATCGCATTGCAACCCATGGACTGTTTCATAATGTCACTGAATATTGTATTTTCTTGCAGCATTAAATACTTTCGAACAAATTAAAGTAATGTTTTCCCCATCTGCCAAACAAAAAGTTTCGTCCACGCACTCCTCCTTGAACTTACGTTTATAAGACGTGGAGGGTTTAGACAACGACATCACTCTGTTACAACTCACCACTGTTTGTTACGAGAATGATGGCATTCACGGCAAGTGAAGGGTGTGTCGATAGCTACAAAGTCCACGTGTCGCGCAGAGACGGTAAGCCAGGTTCGGCTCATGAGCCCGTAGTGCCCTAGATCATAGCATACCCAGGATGGGTGATCAGCCAATGCCTGGAACCACGGCGAAGAAGAAGGAAATGAAATTTAGTGGTGAAAGGAATGATCGGAAATTTTTCGAATCAAATTATAGAACCCAGCATTCGCTTGGCGACTGAGAAAAAGCGAAAAAAACTTTCGGTCAGCCCCGAAATTTCAACTCGAGACCTCCTAAATGCGAGTCACTCCAAGTCACCGCGGGGCCACCACGAGCACATTCAGAGGAGAATAGACTGGATAAATCCTCAGTAGCTTGCCTGGCATTATCGATGACGTAGCGAACGGCAAGGTGTAATGCATGGAAACTTATGTTCCAGAATAACGAACTGTAAATGACCGTGACGCGTACTGTACAGTTGTATAGTTCTGCATAATTATACATTTAGCAATGCTACATCCAACAGTACCAGAAAATCCAACATTTTTACCTGCCCTTCCTGAATGTTTGCTTGTCAGTTCCACCTCGTGCAGTCCAATACACACGGAACATCTCACTAAATTTCTGGCGAATTGTCAGCGTATAATGTGTCGTGATCCCATTTTGTTGAAACCTCATTCTTATCCGCTGATTCAGTCGCAAATCCTGCAGAAACTACATTACAGTGGTGACCAGCATTTCCCCATATGTGTACTGGTTTATGTTTGCATCAACGAAATGTGGTCCCACTACCTAATGGCCAATTTTCCACACCAGATCACAACTTTCAGACCACCAGGGTTATTAGCTTCACGCATCAATCTTGGATTTTCTCTGGACCGGTATCGTGCATTTTGTGTATGGGCGTACCCATTCAGAATAGAACATGCTGAAGGAAGGATTGATCAACACGCAAAGGCTGTGTCATCCAACTACAATATGATAGCTTCTTGAGTTCATCCTCTTCCTTCATCGCGTGTAAATTCTGTAATTTGTAGGGGTAAAAGTGTGCTGTTTTTAGTTTTCTGCGAACAGATTCTCTACTGATGCCATTTCTCGAGTCACATAATGCTCTCAACTTTTATGACTGGTCGTCAGCAACGCAATCACATTTATTGAATTTTTCTCTTCAATAGCAGATTTGGGACCATCAATTCGTTTCTTATCGAGCACACTGAAAATTGCCCCGAATTGTTGGAATATTTGGCTACATTGTGGTATGACGATGATGAAATTCGTCTGCAGCTTCTCTTGTTCTATGATTTTTCCCACAGAGCAGTACTAGCTCTACTCGCTACTATGGACTCAGAATGAGATTTTCTTTAACCTCAAATCAATATCAATACCACAATTGGATACAAATAATGCTGTAATGTTTTCTTCTTTAATTCAGCCCCAACTCATTGGCTTTAAACAACTAACAAAGCGAAACAAATTACAGCATTGTTGTTTACCTGAGCCTACTCCAATTTAGATTCCTTTTACTATATTCCACAGAAGCTAATTAAGGGAAACTGACAAGACAAAAGGTAGAGAATTCTTGATTTTGGAAAAGGAAGTAAGGAAACATTTGAAAATATTAGATAGATAATGTCAGAGTTTTCCCATACACCTCACAAAAGTATTGATATTGTAATGTACCTTAGATAGGAGCTTTTTCCATTTGTTAACTAAACTACAGCTATAGATAATATATTTGTAAATTCAGATAGCATTAATTTTTGCAATGTCTCATCAAAAACTAATGGTCTTTTGGATCATGATGCACAAGTTCTACACATTAAAAGTCGTCCTCCGCGGACTAGTGGTACCGTGCTAGCCTCTAGTTCCCAAAGTCGCGGGTTCAAACCCGGCGGAGGGCGATGGATTTTTTCGGGCGTAAAAATCGTTAGCACGGCTTCCTTCGGAAGGGAAGTAAAGCCGGTGGTCCCGTGTCGTAGATTTACGGCACGTAAAAGAACCTCAAGCCTGATAAAGAGGCCTCTGAGCAAAATTACCGGTGTTTCACGCCCAATATAGAATGGGACGCTAAGAACCATAGTAGTTAAAGAGCGTCCATAAATAAGACTCAATTTTTTTTACACATTAAAAGGTTAAATTTAAAATCGAATCCTAAATATACTTATCAGAAATCTAGGGAAATAAATGAAAATACTCTTAGTGAGTTTAGTAAAAAACTTAAACTTTAATCATGGAATCAAACTTACCTAACGAATGAAACCGACAATAAATATAAGAGTTTATTCAATGTTTCAAAATTCACTTTGACGCTTGCTTCCCGGTCAAGTTAAACAAAATATCTAACTTTGTGGCTTGTTTCTTGGCGCCTCGCTCAGAAGCCTACGCCTGAGGGAGGCACAGTTGGCTCTGCGCGCTACGGTACGTGGTTAGTACCTCAAGCGAGTACGGGTCGCCGCAGTCTCGACGTTACCGTACCTGTTTTGAGGTCCTCTCATCGGGTCTTCTTCTGCTGCTCCTCCGTCGGCGGATGATGGCTTGTAATAATTTAGTGGGTAGCTGGCCTCGGCTAGGTTGGTTCTCAGTGGAGATGTGCACGTAAGCTTCGGCGATCCAAATTGTGGGATAGAGGAAGTCCAGGGTAAATATGAAGCACCACGGAGTTTCACAGAACTGAAATTTATTACTCCCATAAAAACAGTAACTAATGTTCCTGTTTACTGGGAGCTGACAAGTTTCTTGCGCATCTCACGGCGCTTTTTTTAGTCTGGTGCGCGTGGGCGTCACTTATTCCGCGATGCAGGACTACAATTTCACGCGAGAATGGTATACTTCGGCACTTTAGAGAAGCTACCGGGATTTTCCGGGCTCTATTTGCGCGCCAAATTCTGCCCGTGAGTGACGTGAGGTCCGTGTCCGGGATTACATTTCGACTGGCCTTTTATGGGGTGAACCTGAGATATTTATACATCCTATCCTCCACTCGATACTTGAAGTTTCTGCTACATTATTGGATCACTTTTCGCGGGATGCTAAGCGTGCTTTTAACATTTTGTATTTTCTCTAGCATCTCATTGGTTGCATTTATCATGTGACTTTTCCCCTCGTGTCACAGATGTCTTCCGCATTCCAACGCTCGTAGACAGGCTCCCTTCCGAGGAAACTGTCGGATTTAAGGCAACTAACGACTCGTGAACCAGGAACCTTATACATAGGTTAAATATTATATTGTACTAAAATACACAATTACAGCTGATTCAGACTGTCTATACATAAAAATGATGGTCAAAGAAAGTTACGTAATACAAACACATATTTGGGCACATATAACTAAAATCTGCGTCAACTTCAAAAAAGAGAATGCCTGGATCACTTTAGGAATTAGAACGTCATGCAGACGTAAAAGATAATTATATGAGCAAGTAAGAATTACTAATAACGTAGATTTAAAACAATACTTCAAAAATATTGTAAGCTTCTAAAGAAGGTAATAAAAGCGGTTATAATATTGCATTATAATAAGCAGATTCAACTCTCCGACAATAAAATAAAAACTACTTGGAATATAATAAAAAGAGAAGCGGGTAAATCCTCATTACAAAATGACTTAATAACACTAAACGTTGATAATAAAGAAATTAGTAAACCTATTGAAGTTTCAGAAATTTTTATCAAATTCTTGTTGGATGTAACAAACAAACTGAGTATTAATTTTGGAAGTAAAGGGGCAGCTTTGGAAATTCTAAGATCAAATTTCAATAATGAGGTGCCTGATTTTAAGGTTAACGTGACAACGCCCTCTGAAATATACAAAGTTATCAGCTCCTTCAAAACAAAAAATTCTTCTCGTTATGATGAAATAACAATAATAATCTTAAAATCATACTCATTTCAAGTTTTCACTCCCCTTAGTTATTTGTGCAACGAGTCACTAAGGTCAGGAATTTTCCCTGACAGAATGAAATATTCCATTGTTAAACCACATTTCAAAAAAGGCGAACGCAATAATGTTTAAAATTATAGACCAATATCTCTCTTGCCAATTTTTTCAAAAGTTCTTGAAAAGGTGATGTTTAATAGACTGTATAAATACCTTGAGTATAACAACATACTTGTCAAGGATCAGTTCGGGTTCAGAAAAGGAATGTCGACCAATAATGCAACTTATAAACTTACTCATGAAGTGTTAACTACATTTAAAAAATGCATGTAGGTGGGATTTTCTGTGACTTAGCAAAGGCATTTGACTATGTTAATCATGGTATTCTGATACCAAATTGAAATTCTAGGGACTAAAAATGAAACCCTAGTTGGTTCGTATCATTTCTAAATGAACGAAAACAAAGTGTTGAAGTAGTCAATGATATTGCATTTGGAAAACATACATAAAAATGGAAAACAGTAGCACATGGAGTGCCCCAAAGTTCAGTCCTAGGGCCATTACTACTTTTGATCTATATAAATGACCTATCATTGTATATAAAGAATCTTGCAAGTATCATTCTGTTTGCTGATGACACGAGTGTTCTGGTGACTAGTAAAAACTTGAATGAGTGTGTAATTAAATTGAATTATGTTTTGAACGTATTTCACACTGGTTTAAAGCCAACAAATTATCTGTAAATTTGGACAAAACAAAAGTTGTTAAATTTATAACCCATCGATCACCACACTCCAATAGAAATTGGGATTAACGACATGATACTAGAACAAATAGACAACATTACATTTCTGGGCCTCCAAGTAAGCAGATATTTAGATTGGAAAGTTCACATTACGTATTTCTTAGCAAACTCAGTTCCGCCTTTTATGCTCTCCGAGCACTGGTAAATGTCAGTTCTATAGATACGCTTAGATTAGTATGCATATATCAATTCTATCGTTGAATATGGAATATTATTTTGGGGAAACTCGGTAGAAAGTAAACGAATATTCCTCATGAAAAAGAAGGTTATAAGAATCATTTCCAGCACCCATAGCGGATACTCTTGCAAACATCTTTTTAGAAGACTGAAGATATTAACCCCACCTTGCAGTACATATTTTCAATCTTAAAATTCTATGTATGCAATCGAACCAAATTTATTACAAACATGGAAATTCATGAGTTAAATACTAGACAAAAGGATAATGTCCATCATCCCAGTGCAAAGCTTTCTTGCTTCCAGAAAGGTGTATATTATGAGACCATAAGAATACTTCATACTCTCCCTAATGATCTTAAGGGAAAAGTTGACAATTTCAATGTCTTTAAAACTGATGTTAAAGAGTACCTATGCTCAAAGGCATATTATTTTGTAGAAGATTGTCTGAATGACAAATTATTCTGATGATAATACATATTTAGCGCTCTAAGTAATATTAGTAAATTTTAATGACAATTGCCAGTTTTCCAATTGCCTGCTCTAAAATTAATTAAGCTATTTAAATGTATGTATATTAAGAACTGACAGTACATGCTATGCATTACAAAGCAAATAGAACAAAATGATGAGACGAACAAAGGTACAAGCCTAGTGAAAGTTAAAATAACTGTTCTTGTCTATAAATATAATGTTAAGCTTATAACGGTAGGGAGGTATTGGATTTTGTACAAAATTACACATGATTTGTTTCATTTTGTATATAATACGTCTTTATTTTATTTTAAATATTCTGTATTCTATGTAATATTTATGTATATAGTAACCAAATTGTACATTTCCTTGACACGCATGTAGTATGTCTGTATTTTATTTCAAATGTTCTATATTCTGTGTAATATTTTTGATGATATATAATTTTTGTGCATTTCCGTGACATGTTCTATGTTCACAAGCCTTTATTGCCAGTGAACTCACAGAATGCAATTCAATGTAATTTAACCTATGAATCACACTGTGTAAGAAAAGGCTACCTACCATACTGAGTTTTCTTATAAACAAAACAAGAATTTTTATTTAAGTAAGAAGCAATTCAAGTTACACATGCCAGTGAAATAAAAATCATGGGTGATTCGCATAGAGGTAGGTTTCTATTAAAAGTTTTGTGTTTGTTCTGCGAGGGTCGTTTGGGGAGGGAGCTTTAGCAGAACGCCACTGAGTGGCGGTGATTAGATTTTAGAGTGGGTAGGAGACTTGTAAGGAGACCGAGGAATGAAAACTCTGATTGCTAAGGATATGGTAATTTCTGGTTGGGCGTTGTATGGAAACATCATCCGCTCTTGCTCAATGCTGGTTTTATTTATTCGCTAGTTTCTCTATACTTCGTATCTTTACTAGAAAAGTGTTTCGAAATAAAACAGTGTAAGCATCCTGAGGTTCCAGAAGGAGTCGGATTTGCATTTCCATTCAGCACCTTTTGAGCTATCACTTTCCAATCTTGATCATTATTTCATTATTGCTGGATTTTTATACACATTTGCTTACCACCTTAATTTTATTTATTGGTTTGCTAATTAGATTTACAGCCATGACTTTGTGCATCTTGCTTCAAATTAGTGTTTATTTTTTAAAGGCTTTCATATTTACCTTATACTAGTGTTGAGACCTGTCAAGCAATACAGGATACTTCATGATTACTTTTCTAAAGATTATTGATGGGGCAGATCCAAATGCAACAAAATAGCAAGAAAAATATATCACTCTAACACAGGATGCCAAACAGTTGAGCAACACGACGCAACATGCTCAACGAAGCTACATGGTCAAAAAGTGCAGATAACATAAGTGTGTGTCCACATTTAGGTGATGGAGATGGCTGCTGAAATGAATGTATACTAGGTGGTAAACACAAACCGTCCTTAGTTGAAGTTAGTTTATACCGGATGGCGCGGATGCCAAAAGGTCTGCCTAAGTAGAACTACCAAACGGACTCCATACCGACAAAGAGAAGACCGCTAAATTGAACGCTTGAAAATTGAACAATTTAACTGCTATTACTGTTCCCAGAACTCCTTCGTTAGACAAACTGCTTGCTGTATGAGGTTTTGTGGGTTCCATTTTCCGATAGCATGAAATTTCTGAAGCAGTGGGTCTGCTTGCGAGTTGGTGTATGTGTGTACATATTCATGTCTGTGTTTATAGACGTGCATATGTGTGTGCGTGTGTGTATGTGTTAATGGCGCTGCAGATTAAACTTTATTTATGTGGTTTAACATCTTATTACTAATTGAATATTTAACATCATCTTGTGCTGTAATAAAATATGTTTCCTCACAAAGAGGGTTGAAGCTAGTTGGTGTTATTGATCTACGCTTTGAGTTTCTACTCGACCACGATATTATTGCACTTGACCTTTATGAAGCCTGCAAATTTGAATACACGGGAAAGCTAGCCCAAAGTGCCATACTATTGTGGTCAGGTTATACTGTCCTCCGTGGTAAATTAAAGCTACCCAACAGGACCGTCGCCACGCTGAGAGAGGGTATGAATGACGTCAGCAATTTCCCTATTGCTCCTCTTTCAATTGCTCCCAACACGCTTACGTGCGGAGCAGGCAAACTCCCAATTGGTCTTTTCGATACTTGATGATAGCTGCTGTAGACGAATTACTGCAAGCCTGACTTGCACCCATATTGTTGTAGGGGACATAATGTACGTCTGCCGTAAGAAAATTGTGTTCTTGGTGACATAATGGGTTTTCTTGTGCGTCCTTCATGCAGTCGGAAAATAACATGAGCCTATGGTGAGCACATAGTGCTCCGGGAGACATAATGTTATGCTGTCACCGCTCTCACCGTGCCCTAGAACAGGATAGAGACTGATCCAGGCGTATGTCTCTATGTTTTAGATCAGGGGCCATCGACTCTTGCTTTTCGGTGTGCAGCCCTTGTTCGCTTATTCATACAGCTGTCGGTTTAAATGTTTGAACAAATAAAAAGGGCGGAAGGAAGGGATAACCGTGGTTGTTGTGCCGTGCTTTTACTTCAAAGGAAGGAATACATGAAACTGCTTTTCAGTTTTACTCGAAGAATTGCCCTTTCATCTTTATTAGACAGTTTCGTACATTCCAGTAGTTGTGATTATGACATTTTCGTTGACATCATTAAGTAGATGCAGGCGATAAGAATTTATCGATCACAGTTTTAAGTAGTGCAAATCTACTTTAATTATATATAGATACCATATGAATAATTAATACTGCCTTAAAAACAGATTAAAACATTTTATTAAAATGTATATAGAGCGAAGAACCAGGATCTATACCTTGTCTTTTTGGATTTAAAGGCAGCCTTTGACTCAGTATCAAGACAAAATATATAGGATGCATTGGTAACCAAGAGAGTACCAATAAGACTAATAAATTCTATAAAATGCGCATAAGAACAACCATCAGGAGAATTAGACATTGACAGGGAAATATGTGTTGAATTTAGGATGGAAAACGGAATATAATCGGGAGATAGCTTAAGCCCACTACTCTTTAATGTTTTTGTGGATGAAATAACAAAATATGTCAAAGACGAACACAAAGGAATAAGACGGGAATGTGGAGAATGAGACAAGCATTTCTACAGACATTGTTATATGCGGATGATGATGTGTTAATAGCAAATACCCGAAGGAGACACCAATAGGAAGTAATGGAATTGAATTAGGAACTAAAAGGAAAGGAATGGAAGTAAACACAGAGAAGGGTAAAGTAATGTGGGTATAAAAACAAGAGATACATGATAAAGAATTAGAAATAGAATGCGAAGGGCCAGTATTGTAGAAGGTAGAAATTTATTAGTCTTTGGGCACGATAAGTATCGTTGGGAGAATAAAACATGAGGTACTGGATAGGATTAAAAAGGCTACCTCAGCCTATCATGAAATGAATAATACAATAATAGGGGAAAAAGGAAATAAATGAAAAACAGAAGTGAAAATCTATAAAGCAATAATGGAGCCAATAATATTATATGGAACGGAAAGTCTGGATTGCAAGATAAGTATGTGAGTAAGCTTATAGGAGTGGAAATGAAATGCTTCAGAAGAATAACGAGGAAAACCAGAAGAGATAGAATAAGAAACGAAAGGGTTAGGATAAAGAGGAGGCAGAAGAAAGCAGTGATTGGTACAGTAGAGGAGAGACAATTAAAATGGTTTGGACATGTAAGGCGGATGGGCGAAGGAAGAAAAATGAAACAGACCTTTGAAATGCGTGTGAAAGGAGGATTAGGAAGATGGAGGCCACAGATGATATGGGAGGAGACGATTGAAAGAATTGGGCAGAAATATGAAAAGACAATCGTAGAACTGGAAAGGCTAAGTGAGGATATATTAAATGGAGGAAATGAATTGAACGAGGCTACCCCGACGCTTGTAAAGGCACTAGGGATTAGGAGAAGAAGAAAAATATTAAAATGTAGAAAACGTGTCACTAGACTATGACAACAAATCCGAATTAATTTATTGCTTTTGCTTCACTAATAAGGTAATATTTAGCGTTAGCTTTTGTTAAAACAAACTTTAAATCCGCACAAAGTTATGTTGAGTTTTGTTTTTAAGGTCGTACTGGCATAAATTCGCATAATATCGTTGATATTCCTGATTATAATGATGATAATGATTAATAATAGTAATAATAAAAATATTAATAATACTAAAATAACCTTCTAAACTAATTATCGGCAAACATTTAATCAATCCGCCACTGTTAGGGAGCACCCCATCTACCCGCTCAACATCGCTGCAAGACCATGAATATCTTGCTCGAAACGCAACTATACCGGTCATATCATGTTGCCTGCTGTTCTGCAAGCTTGTCGTCGGATTAGTGGCTTCAGAGGAACACTGTAAAGGTAAATCTTTCCTTTACCTATTCTGTTCTGGGCGACTTACTTCTGTATAACATAGAGGGCTGGCTCAGGCGGCGTCTGTGGCCCGCATTTAAAAGGTACTGGGTTCGATTCCAGGTGACCGCCTGCTCTGATGATGGGGTTTTTCGTGGTTTACCCCTGGTATGCGAATTCCGGGGTGGTGTATTGTACCACGCTTTCTCCTTTCCTCCATTTCCTCTCATTTCATCTCTCACGTTAACGTTTCGGTGCGTTTTCCGATCCTGTGGTGCTGACGAAGTCCGGCAGATGGCGTAGTTGCTTGCGCATAGGAAAGATTTCTCCCTGTGAACACCAGGGTGCGTTGTCCCGCCCGTTAGCGTCGCTTCGTCGCCCTCTCTCGGGATTCTTCGCCTCTACTGGTGCGCGGATGTTCAACCTGGAAGTATTAAGGACTTCTGCGTGTCTCTGTGGGCCTGTCTGCCTGCGTACTTGAGACTTCCTGCGATTATTTCATCTCATCCCTGCCTCCCGGACGGTGTAGCCAGAATAGATCAAGCTGGTCGCAGTGCGTGACGTGTCCCCCTCCGATAAACACATCCTACATCCTACTGCTGTCTATAGTATTTTATGCCGGGGCGATATACTTCGTCGTCGTCGATTGCCTATTCTGTCCTCGGTGCAACACGGTGAGCTTGTGAGCATACTTACTGTAAGACTCTAAGTAATACACTGTATGCCCGTGTTTCACATATCCAGCAAGGCTGTCTTGCGCCTACTGTACTCTCAGCGTTACACTGCGTGCCTGTGTGTGCCTTTCGTGCACTTGATAAAGTGTGCCTTTCTTGAGCCTTCTGAGGCTAACTTGCGTCTATTGTGCTTGGACAGCATGACGATATTACACTTTGCGCCTTCACTCTCTATGCGATAATGCAACATACACTGAGCCTTCTGTGAGCCTAGTACTTAGGAAGGCTAAATATGTGTTGCTAGACAGAAAAAAAATTATCACCGTGGTATCACGCATGAGTAGTATCCATTCTCTTCCCAGAACTTAAACATCACAGGAGACACCAGTGGTGTACGGCAAAGTTGTAACTGGTGACGGAAACATGAAGTCGAGTTAAATAAGCTCAAATAAAAGATTGTAGCAGTCCTGCGTACTGACCCGTGCAGCTATTGGAAATGAAGCAACGTTTCGGCAGACGTTCAACTCAGGGTATGCCAGGAATTTTCTGGGGCATTGTGCTTGGTGTTCTCAGTTACAGGAAATGCAAGCTAGTGGAATTCACCAAAAGCCAACTGTAACATATTTCTCCATTATAGTGGTCTCTGGTTACGTTTAGTGACATTCTGTTTCTTCAGTTGACATCAATACCAGCAACTGCTCCTAAAATATACGTATGGTAAAGTTGTGGTCGTAGTTGGTGTTAATTGCACCTTTTACGTTGGCTGTACAGGCATTATCTTGCAGGGCGTCAACTGTTGAGTTTAAAGCAAATAATCCTTGGTTGGGTAGTGGCCGTTGTTTTTCCACGTGTGTGTATACTTGAAATTGTTTCAGTGCTTACATAAGTAGCCACACTTTTAGGTTGTTGTTTTTCCCACACAATTTCCAAGTAAATACGATACGATGCGATATTTAACGCCGGAAAGTGATTTAATCAACTTCTGTTGCTTCAAAACAAGATTTGATTTACTGACTGACTTGTAACTAGTAAGTTGCATTGTAAGGTTGGCAGTACTTTGGTTATTTGCTAAGTCGGCCACTTTGAATTCCTGGGAACTGCCATTGAATTTTTTCCCCATAGCATGACACAGCGATATCATAAGGCTCTGGACAAAGACTCGGAACGGCTATTAGGAAGGGAGCAACGTTTCGGTAGATGTTGGACTCAGGTCAGCAATTTCCTGTTGTGAATTATTGAAGTGTTCTCAGTAAGTAAAACCGAATTCATATGAGCAACCCTCGAGGGGCACTCGCGGACTCTGACTGTCTGACGCTTTAATCTTCCGAGCCACACTTAACTCACACCGCCGGAATCGGCCAGTTTTGTATTATGCTCTGTGTATTATCAAGAACAGCCAGTATCTATCCAGGTATGTTCTTTCGCTGAAGTGGCTGGGATTGGTCCTTAGAGGCAAAGGGTAGTAGAATAATCCTCTTAGGTATACCTAATTGTGAGGTGCTAGTTATTTTGTCCATCGCCCCCTCTCACTACAGCCTTCAACGAGTAGCCTCTATCCTGAGTTACTCCTAGGGTGTAAGATCCGGGCTTAACCCACTCGGATCGTTACAATATTTAAGTAGGGTTTGGAAAATAAATGCTGTTTTCGTTTCTATAGAAGAACATGGAACGGGCCTTCTGAAACAAAACATGTTAATAGGAGTACCCCCACGAATTTAAAACGACATTATCGAGAAGTTCATGAATAATATTGCGATATAAAAGGTAAATCATACCTCCTGGCTTCGTATTCACTTCTATGTTTACATGATATTGCTTTGAGATGCTATTTTGTAAATTCTTTTCTTGTAAGTGATAACACATCTTGAAAATATTTAAACTTTGTTACGAAGATCGTTTTAGGCCTAGAACGTGTCAAACAAAAAGGATTAAAGAATAAAATGTTCGTACAAAATCCTCCCCGGGTCACAGCCAAAAATGATGAATTCTTAACTATTCTTAATCACAGAACTCAGTATGTATTACTAGTCAATAACTTTGTTTTATTAAACATGTAAATGATACAAACTCTCAGGTTAATGCTAGTAAAAACTATTTGCAGGCAATACTGTTATATTGATTAAAGAGATCACAAATAAGAAACCTCCATCGTCTGCCAAAAAGAGTATTAAAATCCAGTGTCCCTCATTAAAATCCAGCAACACTTAAAATAGCTTTATAGTTACAAGATGCTTGGGATTCTGTAAACAAATTAACAAATGGGAAACACTTTTAAATCATGTAGCAAAGCACCAAGTGCAAGCACAAAGAACTCTGGTACATAATAACGCGGCCTATTAATTTTTTACAAAATTTTACTAATTTTCTAAGTTATGCTGTCATCTGCTAAGGAACTCAGAACCACAAGAAATATTAAAATAATGTTCTCATAACACAGGAAATAATTACTAGAGAAATTATTAGGAATAACACACTTATATAGGCCGTAAATTAAACGATTGGACATCTCACCTCTGGCATTAATCACGTATGGATAGATGATGATACTTTTGGTCGCAATACGGAATTGCTCTTTCTTTCCAAATCAACAATTACTTATTCATAGTGTCAGCATACTGTAATCGAGCAAGATGGCTCCGCGGTAACGTGTGAGGACAGCATTCGGAAGATCCCGGGTTCGATTTCTGTCGGGCCGACCAACCCTATAATGAGTGTTTTCCGGTGGGTGAATTCTGGGGCGGTTTGTCTTCTATCATGTGCTTTCTGTCCAACAATTTCCTGTCCTCAGCATTAGCTTTCATCTGTTTCAAGGTTGAAGGACCAGGCGACGGCATTCGATGTGTTGCGACAGGATATCGTATTGTGCGCCTTGGAAAGGTTTATCCCTGGCGTTTGGTTAGTCTGCTGGAGCCTCCTTCCTGGACGTGTGTCTCGGGTCACAAGGACCTAGAGGGCACAGGGCTGAAGAGTGGCTAAGCGGCACCAGGATGTGCTCCATCTGGGATCGTGGGGGACCGTCCTTACTATCGCATATCGCCGTCCGGATCTGGTCGTCCTCGTCCCCCCTCTCCCAGGGGTCACATTAGAAGCACAAAAGGCCACTGTGGCCTTGTTGCCATAATGTGCTCCATCTGGAATAGGGATCCCGTCCTTGCTATCGCATATCGCCGTTCGGATCTGATCGCCCTCCTGGTTACCCCTCTCTCTCCCAGGTGTCACGTTAGAAGTAAAAAGGGCCACTGTGGCCTAATTGCGGTGATGGCTTCATTTTGAATCATTGGGAACCCCGACTTTGCTATCGCATGTCGCCGTCCGTATCTGGTCACCCGCCTGGTTTCCCCCCCCCCTCTCCCAGGGATCACGTTAGAAGCAAAAAGGACCACTGTGTCTTAGTTGCGGTGATGTGCTCAAGTTTCTGGAGGCTTCTCTGTCTGTGTACTCCTATCCCTACCAGCATACTGCATCAGCCAACACAAAATAAATTTAAAAATCCGATGTTACATTCATATGACTTTCTATACTCTCTGTCGTTCATTAATGAGAACGCAATATATTGTTGCGAAGGTTTCTTTTTCTATATGGTTCATTTTAATCGGGATAAACCTTTGCATAATTAGTTAAATTACACAGTTCGTTATGCATTCAAAGGGAACAGCGACAGTCAACTGTTTAGAACACGACGCTATATGCTAGCCTTAAAATTCCATAAAATTCCATACCCTTTCCATGCAATAGCAAAAAATAACTTAATGGCGACAGGAATTTAAAAGAAGTTACTTGAAATAAATTGTGTGTGTTAAAGAGATCTACTTTTTTGTGTAGTAGGTTTCCGTCTATCGCTCAACGTTTACCAGTTATACCAGATTATATATAATTCTTTCCGAATGAAGAAGACTTCACAGTCTATTCCCAGAAAATTTAAGATATTCGTTTTATGTATAATGTAAATATATGTAATATATGGCATTTTAATTAAAATCGTTGGAGTCTGCTTTTTAGAAAATCCAAAATTTCGTTACACCTTCCCATGAAGTTTAGTTTGGGGTGCGGGATTTTTTTGAAAATCTTCGTGTCGCATCTTTGGAAGATACTAAACTTAAATATAAAGCTTGGTATTTATCCGATTTAGTTTTTGAGTTATGCTGTTCACAGACACTCAGACAGTCATGTCGACATACACACACACACACACACACACACACACACACGAACCTTTTTCTAAAAATTCTTCTTTTCTTGCGGATTGAGGAACTTCAAAACATGTATACCTGGTAAACTATCGATATCTAGTATTTACGTCGAACGCAATACATACTTTACTTGCTATGTACGTGTTAGAGAAAATAAAAATGGAGCACTTCATGCCACAGTAGTAATGTTGAGTGCTTTTTTGGATAATAGGAGCGGAAGAACATTTTGATGTTTAAAATAAACATGTATGTGTTTTTATTATTAACAACGTTTTATTGATATATTTGAAAATAATGTATATATAATACACGAACTTTTTATGGGTGTGTGTTTAGTATTTAGGTTATAAACTTACTCCATGTCAGAGTTTCAAAATTGGTCATTATTGATTAGAAAGAACAAAAATAAAAAATGTTAATACAACAAACCAGTTTAAAATCATTAGGTATATGCGGTTCCATGAGATCGTGTTCCAGTGCAAATGTTGGATTGCTTTCGACCTCGAACGACAGAAGATCGCAAGAAATTACTTGCCTTAAGCACGTCACGTAATATTTGACTACTGATCAAGCGATAAGAGCTCGTTGACATGAGGAGATAGCCTTCTGAATTAACTATAGCTGTCACTTGAGCGGATTCTTATCAGCTATAGTGCCGTAAATGCCTTAAAATAATATTTTATCATATTATTAGAATAATTTGTATTAAATTCTCCATCAACTTAATCCCACATAACCGTAACGCATGATTTATAAACATAATGCTTCTGTCAAAAGTAACGTTTAATACATTATTTGCGTAATCCGGTAGTAGAAGAGATGTGGCTATGGAACATATTGAGAAGAAAGTAGAGGAAACCGAGACAATAAAGTTGCAACCCTTACTCACCTATATGTTTTATATTTACGCATACCAAAAGCTTTGCTGGAAGCCAGGCTGAAATCTTTTAAGTTTGAAGCAGAACCTGAAACATAAATATAACAAGACTAAAGACGCACAAGGCCGCGAAGTTTGCACCAGCAACCACTTTGAACAAGAATTTTGTTGATATTACTGAGAGGCAGTGGTTAGACACATACCGACACGGATGGCTGAAGTCATTAAGACATGGGCTGTGAAAGTAGGTCCATGGTACAAATCCTGCCAGGACCATCCTCGCTGATTGAGATCGTTTCCATGTTTACGTCAGTTCTCATAACTAGGAAATGCTGTGGAGGTATCCTAAACTTAGACCTGGAACGTTTCCTTTCCTAATTATTATTTTCTTTCATTTATCATCAGAGTCCGCCCCCTGTGGTGCCGTAAGTAGTCACAACGGAATTAAACTCTACTAAAAGGACACATTCTGAATAGCTTCTAATTTTTCAATGAATAGCCAATTATTTTAAAACAGGCAAACCGGTTCTATGTCACTCACAAAGGGAACAATGCTAATGATTCTAACAACTACCTTGCTGAACTGTGCGAAAACATGAACCTCCAAGGCTTCTGCTGCAAAACACCGAATATGCATATACGAAGCACACAACTTATATTTACAGTCTCTCCAGCAATTCAGCAGTCGGGAGCAGGTCGCCCAGGTTTACCTGGGCGGGATATAAATCGCCAAAGTACCTAGCCGCAAATGCGGTTTTACCTGTGCGATACAGTAGGCAAATAAAGATTTACGCAAGCTTTTTGGTTTGTTGGCAATAAGCGGAGCTTAGCTTTCTGCACTGCCATTGGCTGGGTCTCGGCGGACCCACCTGGGCGGTCATCCATTCAATAGGTGAACAAGCCCAAAACTGCTTAACTTTGGCGGCCGCTTGCGTGGTCGTCAAGCTAAGCTGGCCGGCATGGCAGCGAAGCAGGATGGAAATTGGGGTTAGGGTTTAAGAAATATCCAAGCTAGCAGGCGGGCGGGTCACCGCTAAACGGTCACTCATCTAGCTAGTTACCAAGCCCGATACTGCTTAACTTGGGGGAACTTGTGATGGGTAGGAGTGGTAGTCTTTAACCCCGGGGGCACAAGGCGTCCTTTGGTAACCGGTAGCTCTTTCGTCGTCTTGGTTCCCTGTGGTCATATCGACGCAAGGAGTGCACCAGCTGGTTGGTATGGTACGTAAGCTTCGTGTATATATTGCGGGTTCTCTCCCGCACCACGTCCACAATGTATGGGTAGACCGGGGTGGGTGTGTAGGACATGAGACGGGAATCTACGCCCGCTATCATAGATCATCCGCAGCGCCCTGTTCTGGACGGTCTGCAGCCTGCGGATGTTGGTCGCTGTCGCCTATTCCCAGACCTCGCAGCCATACAGAATCAGGGGCGGGATAGTCGCCTGATATAGGCGTAGTTTGAGGTATGTAGCCATTTTAAGTGGAATTTCTCTCAAGAAACCCTATAAATGACTTTTTCAAAGCCCCTTTCCATCTCGCAGTGGCACCTGGCTTCGTTTGACCGGGAGACAAGGTACAGCTAAACAGTGTTTAGACAGGCGATGTACCAAGTAGCGAAGCAGGCATCACAGAAGCTATAACCTTTGAAGAAACGAAACGTATTCATTTTCGAAGCAGTAAACACAAACGCTCTGACAATCATTAAGCTACAATATTTCAAAATATGTGGCTACCTTACAAGAAGTATTTCACAACTTCTCGTACTACAAAAAATTACAGCTGATTGACGATATTATCGATTACCAGAGGCTTTCACGAGCGACAAGTGTAAATGTCCTCTAGTTTCCAAAACGTCTTTTCTTATAACAAAATATAAACAAATATATCTTAATTTTATATTGCGGATGTTCCAGAAATTTCACCGATGTTGCCACTCTTTAAGGTTATTGAATGGATATCCCTGACTAACATCTGAAAATAGGGACGGATATCTTATATTACATTGCCGTAAGTAAACCCCAAATTCGCTACTTACAAGCGTATTTCACTTTTGTCAGTGATAAAATTCATTTTCCAAAACCTTATTTATATTAACCAAGTCCTAATATAATTAACGTATGCTGTTTCCGTCCATATTTTGAAGGTTTTTGGTTTTTCCCAATTTCATGCTTTATGAAACTTCATTGTTGTGTAACAGATACTAGGAATTAAATGTATTTCAAATGTATTTAGTAAATAGTTCTCAAAGAATATTTTTATAAAACGGGTGTTTTTGAAGTTAGCACTGTACTTATTGGAGTTCCCTAGACTTATAATGTGCTTGTTGTTTTGTTTTAATAGTAGTTTACGTAATAATATCACAACTAAATGTATTTTACTTACAGACAATGCATTACAATGGTTTTAAGCTAATGTTTTGGTTTCAATGTGGACAATAATACAAAATTAATTTTGCCTAAGCAATTTATCTCAACGAACAATACATATAAGTTCATTATTTTCCTCAATGAACTATACATCCTAATTCATTATTTATTAAACTTGATCCCATACTGGGTTCGAAATCGTTATCACCTATATATGTGCAGTATGTCCGGAGTTAACTCTTAAGATGTCTGAGAAACCTAGTTCCAAAGGCCTGTTTTATGAATGCTTATTATGCCTTCCTTCCTAAGAAAATCTTATATGAACTACATTCTAGGGGAAATGGAAACACAATATCAAAACTTCCAACTTCGGGAAAAACTGGCTTGTTATAGATTTCTTGTCATTAGGGTTTCAACAGTCATTAACCTCCATAATGTAACAAATGAGATCAGCAATTGCTGCTGAACACACTTCATTTATCACCCAGACGCTCCGCGTAGCAGAAAAGTTACACTTGACGCACTGTTGACAGAAACTCAGAATAGTATCCGACGAATCGAATCATAACTGAATTCCCAGCCACAACTCACAACTGAACTGCACTTGGCACTGTCCACCTTTAACTTCGTAACTTCTTATCTAACTGAACTGTCCGAACGGGCACTACATAGCCAGCCCCTTATATAAGCTCTGCATACAAATAGGAACGTTCCCAAAGGGAGGA
Source organism: Deroplatys truncata (assembly GCA_030765065.1). Classification (NCBI taxonomy): domain Eukaryota; kingdom Metazoa; phylum Arthropoda; class Insecta; order Mantodea; family Mantidae; genus Deroplatys; species Deroplatys truncata. Next base: position 549,080,353 of record CM060990.1, read on the forward strand.
TACTAGATCCTGCCGAAAGGAATATTCTGGAGCAGTAATTACCCAAACTGCTGGGAAGCAGCATGTAACGAGCTTGTTGTGCAGGCAGTTGTTTCGTAGGGCCAGCCATTATCCCCAGCCAACGGCCAGATAAAACGGGACGGCATGTGCTCACCCCCGAGGTCCGCAGTAACTTCGCGCCGCTGCCCTCTCATGGTTGGTCGTCCCGACCAGCACAGCCATAACGGGCTAGACAATCCATTTGTACCAGCAACAACTTCCCTCGGGACAGTCTCTGGATGCGGTAGACTACATAACTGATCCTCTTCACTACCGCGGTACGGTTCATTTCATCGTTGTTGAAACTTGGGGCAACGCTCCTTGGTCTGGATAGGGCAATAGAACCACAACAGGTCACCCTGCTGGAACCCTTGAATTTTGCCCTGCCGGTTGTAATGGGTCATCATTTCGGTCGCTCGCTACCTGGATGTACTACCGGGCCATCTCGTGCACATTGTGAAGACGGTACACGAGATTCTCCACGTACCGAATATGGGCTGTTCCTCCCAGGGGAGCTCCCAAATATCAGGTTGTATGGAAGACGCAGCTCCCTGTTGAAGGACAAGTTGGATGGTGTCAACTCGGTGGTGCCGTGCAATAGCGAGCGGTAGGCCAGCAAGAAAATGGGACCCTGACATCCCAGTTATTCTAATGATTGGCCACGAACTTCCTCGGGTGTTCTTCATGGGTTTTGACATATCTCTCAACCATACCGAATGAAAGCGTGTGGAGAGTCGTGCTAAACTTGTGCACCTCAAGTCACTCCAGTTCTTCTCTCAATAGGTTCGACTCGAAGTTGGTGCCCTGGTCTCTGTGTAGCTTCAACGATACAAAGTGGCAGAACAGCTCGTCGACGGGGCAGTCCATGTTTGCCTGGGCTCCTGATTAGGAATGGGGCATATTTCCGGCAACTTGGCGAAGTAATCCGTAAACGCCAACAGAACGGATACTTGTTACCCTTTCGGATATGGGGAACTGTCCAACTATGTCGATGGTGATGCGTTTGTATGATGCCCTCACCTTATTCTACTGCTGGCGACCCCGGCTTCTAGTCTGTGTGTCACGACTCGCCACAAACACATGAAATTGGCACTACCACCTCTGAGCTTTGACCTGTAGTCTCAAACAGTTACATTTGTCGGAGTTAGACGATTATTCGGTTGGGTCTAAGATACCTTCCCGAAGTCCCTGCATGTGCTTCCTTCGGAGCCTCCGTTACACTACCTCGAGGAAGGATCAACTGCTCTCTCTCTCTCTCTCTCTCTGAGTCTTCCTGTCAGGTGACTTCCAAAATCTGAACAGTATACCTTCCTTAGTCTTCAGTGAGTTCCATTGGGTCCAATAGAAGTTATACACACTGAGGGTGACGTCTTCGCAGCTCGGTCTAGTTCCTGCCTCCGCTTCTTTCAGGAGCGGTGCCAAGTCGTCATCCGCCAGCTGCTACCTCTCAGTCCTGAGCTACCGCATCTGCAGGTATCATCACCGACAGGAGGAGCACGCCAATTCCGCTCTACCTTAGTACAGTGACCGCGCTCCTCTAGACAGGACCTTCTTAACACGGCATGCATATCGGAGTGCCCCCTTCCTCTCCGATTTTCTGATATGAAGTTATACTCTTGGAGCCTCTGGGTCCAAAGGACTGTCTGGCCCATTAGGTTACTAAAGCTCAACATCCTTGTGAGGGCGTAGTTGTCAGTCCTCAAGTGGAATAACTGACCGTATAAGCACTTATGAAAGCGCTGCAGCCTCTTCACCTTTGCCAGGAGCTCACGCCGACTAATGCAGTATTCCTTTTTCACCTTGAAGAGTGTCTTGCTGTAGTACGCTATTACCCACTCCTGCCCATCCTATACCTAGATATTGCGCTTCCAATACCACTGTCCGTGTCCATGATAAAATCACCGGCCGGTTGTGAAAAATCTAAAACAGTGTCCACTGCAGAGTACTGACTTCAGCACATGGAATGCTTCCTCGGCTTCTTCTTTCCATATATAAGGTCGATGTCCCTTCGTCAGTCGAGTGAGGAGCTTTGCGATGTTGGAGAAGCTTCTGACGAATCTGCCCTAGTAGATGCATAGGCCCAGAAAACTGCCCAACCCTCGTTTATCTTTCGGGCGAGGTCAATCTCTCACAGCCCGTGGATTCTCGGGGTATGTGGCCACCGCAGTTGGTGAGTGTTTGTGGCGCAGGTGGTTAATCTTCTTGCAGAAGAATTGGCGTTCTTCTTCGTGTTCAGCTTCAGGTTGGCTGCCTGCAGCCTTTGTAATACCTTGATCACGTTTTCGAGATGGTCTTTGAAAGTTTTGCCAATGACGATAATGTCGTCCAGGTATAGCAGGCAGGCTTCTTCAGTCAACCCCCTCATCACTGACTCCATAAGGTGCTGAATATGGCTAGCGCATTGCAGAGGCCACTGGGCATAACTGCAAATTACGAAAGTCATTGGCCTGCCGAGAATGCAGTCTTCTCCTTATCTATAGGATCTAGGGCCGGTTGCCAGTATATTAACTTCAGGTCCAAGGCCGAGAACACTGGGCACCAGCAAGGATGTCCAGGGAGTCCTGAATCTGGGGTAAGGGAAACAGTCCTTTCGAGAGAGAGAATTATGGTTCCTATAGTGCCTTCAGAAACGTACCTCGCCATTCTTCTTATTCACCAGGGCTACAGGGAAGCACCAAGGGCTGTCAAACTCTTCGATAATCCCACTGATTTCATGTCCTACAGCATGTCCCATTCCTCCGCTTACTTCTTCAGAGGAGCACCTCTTGGTGATTACCGTATAGGTTCGGCGTCTGCGGTATCTATGTGGCAGAGTACTCAGTCCTTGAGACCATAATTGCTGTCCGCTGAAGATGCACTAGCATCGTCTAAGCAGATGCCACACATCCTCCAGTTTGGCGGCGGTCAAATGGTTGGCCATCCTTTCAGCAAGTCTTCTAGCCGGGGCCCAAAGTTTTGCGACGATGCTGGTTCCTCGGATCCGTGACATGGCGATGCACTCGCAACTGGTTTGCATTTGTCCAACTCCGTCCCGCCCAATATATCCAGATCGGTACCCAATGGATTCTGCAGTCTTACCGGAACTTCCTTCTGAGAAGTCAACAGTGTCTTGGCAACGCATAATCCATTCAAAAGTGTCCTCCAGTCAAAAAGCAAGTTGCTTGACCGCTGATCATCCAGTTGCACCTTCAGAAAACTTCGCTTCGTGCGGTCACAACTTCACCCTTCGGCAGAACCTGTCCAACACACGGCTTGTGTGCAAGAACACTTAATTCCATTAATTGACCTAATAGTAATTGAAACTATGAATCCCGGGACTTAAAGTACCTACAAAATTGTAAGTCACCATTAGTGTACGTCATGTCAATACAATTTGAGATCTCCTTGTGGTTTACCGGGGAAAATGCGAATCAACTGCAGAATTTAGTGTCGTGCCGGCATTTTGCCATGGCAGCTCAGTGGTTAGAGCAACCGGAAGGAGACCGGGAGATCCGTGGTTCAAATCCCGGCTATGGCATTGAATCTTTCAGTCGCCTGATTCTACCTTTTCATAATAACAGAATATTGCAAGTTATCTAACTGTGTATATAGTGATTAGAGCTGCCTGAGTTATCAGCCGTGTTATATCGATGAAATCACAAGAGCTTTCGGCCATATTGACTCTGTGGCTTTGCCCTCCAGGCGTTACCCCAAGACAACATATTAATAGTTCTTCCTGCAGACGAAGGCAATGCCACTGTTGTCATGGACTGGTGACTACCACAACAAGGTTACATTATTATTGGCAGATAGAACCTACAAGAAGATTGACAAGCACCCGACCAACAAGGTCACCTGTTCGACACCCAAACTCATCACATCGTCGAGCCTGCCCCTTGATACTGAGACGTCCGCGGCTCCTACAGCCACAGTTTCACCACGACTATGTAGTCTTCCTAAGGTTCACATGCCTAAGGTGCCGCTTCGACCTATAGTGAGTGCTATAATTCGCTTAAATACCATTTAGCCAAACCGTTGACCAACAAGCTCTCTCCCCTCGTAGGCGACTGTGAACCTCTTGCGAAAAACTCTGCACAGTTTGTTCAAGCTATTAAGAATCTGCGTCTGGACAGAGGGGACGTATTAGTCAGCTTTGGCGTGGTTTGTCTGTTCACCCATGTCCCTTAGAAGATACACTGGAACTAATAGCCGAACATTTTCCGCAGGACATCGCGAAACTTTTTGAGCATGTTCTAACTTCTACCTACTTCACCTACGACAACAAAATCTACGAACAGACGAATTATGTGGCTTTGGGTTCCCCTCTCTCCCCGGCGTTGACCAACCTGTACACATACTGCTCTCCAGACGGCAACACTGAAACCAAAGGTTTTCTACGATAGTCGACGACACCTTCGTTATTTGGCCCCACATTAGGGATACGCTACAAACCTTTATCGCTCACCTAAATGGTCTCCACCCTAACATCAGTTTCAACATGGAGTTCGAAACCCAAGGTTGTCTTTCATTTCTGAATTTTCATATTCATAAGAAAAGAGACGATACACTAGGGCACAGCGTCTACAGAAAAGCCACACATACGGAGCGGTACCTCGACGCTCGCAGTCACTATCACCCCACTCAAAACAACACTGTTCTCACCATCGTGTTCCATCGTGCATGTAAAATTGCAGACCAAGCTCAGACTGCCCGGGAACTACAACATCTCAAAGATACGTTTATGAGGAATGGCTACAGCAATAAAGACATCCAACGAGCCCATAGGTAAGCCATTAAGCGCAATAACTACCTCGAGGACACTTGCACTGACACACGTCTTAAAGACATGTGCACTTCAGAAGAAGGATTAAAACCCAAAGGTAAAGCCTACATCCCCTTCTACAGCACAGTAACCAATAAGACTGTCACTATTTTAAAAAGACACAATATCAAGATCAGCTTCTTGCCACCTAAGAAACTCAGACAACACATGAGTTCGGCCAAGGAACCCTTGGCGCTCAAAACTTCAGGTGTTTATAGAATCCCGTGCCAATGTGGGTAAGTTTACGTCGGACAAACCGGCTGTTCCATTGAAGTGAGGTGCGCGGAACACAAACGCCACCTCTGGTTACTACAACCTGAGAAATAGCCAATAGCACAACACAGTTTCGACCACGACTATCGCATACTCTTTAACGAGGTCACGGTGTTGCACCGTAGCGAACGATAGTTTTTACAAAATCGTAAAAGAGGCTATAGAAATTAAACGAGTCTAATAATAACTTCAATAGAGGTAACGGCCTTTGGCTCAGCACAGCGTGGTCGAGGACGTTACACTGCACGGAAACAGCTCTCAGACACAGATATAACCTCGCTAATTACGCCCAAGCGGAAAATCAGAGAGGACCGGCTCGGGCCGTTTAGCCCCGACCTCCCGGCTATGGGTATATATAGCAGGGAAATAACCCAGCTCATGCACTTTGCCTGGATCCTTCGAGTCGACAGGACCTTCTAGCACCATGGGCAGGAGACACCGCAGGGCTGCAGTTGCAGCAGAAACTTCCGCCGACGAATCGGACTCGCCGATCGACGAAGCAGCCGCCGCAGCTGGCTCGTCCAGCTCGCCGCCGCAGCCGCATTACGCTGAAGTCCCGGACGACAGCGTATCGGAAGCCTCTTCGCCTGGTGAAGGCCAAGCCCAGCGTTATCTTCTTTTCAGCGCTGTGGTCGTGGGTGTTCACCAGTATCTGCCGACGCAGACCATTCTAAGCTGCGTACAGCAGTTGTGGTCATCAGCCTGGAAGGGCAAGAGGATTCAATCTCGGATGGGCCCAACACCGCTCGTGCACCTTTTCTTTCGGGAAGAGGCACACTACGACGCTACCCTCACCGACGGCTTTCAGTTCTTGGGTAAGAGCCTAAGGATCGAGCCGAGCTGCTCCACATGGACTCTTCCCTGCCAACGCTGCTGCCTTTACGGGCACAGTGAGGTAGGCTGTACCGCTCAGCCACGGTGCCACTACTGTGGGGCATCTAAGTTAACGGCTGTCTGCCAGCAGCACGATTTGACTCGTCGACGCCGCTTCTGTGCAACCTGCTGGAGACACGACCACTTCACCGGACAAGCTTGTTGCCCGCTACGCCAACAAAGAGACTCAACACCGTCACAGCAGAAGGCCAAGGTGCCTGAGCGGCAGCTGCGGTCATCACCGCAGCTCGACCGCACCTTGGAGAACGGGCCTCCTGCAGAAGACAACATGCCTGAAACTGCCACAACCAACTGCACGGGAGCTTCAACTGAGATCCTCCAGAAGCTGGAGGATGTACAGGCGGAGCTTCTCAACATCACCACCAAACTGGCCTCCTTGGAGAAGGTACTCACTGAACTCCAAGAGGACCACGGCACCATATTACTAGCAGCTAAGGTAATACCAACGCTTCCTAGCCGAATTACAATACCAACCTACTTCGAGGAACACTACAACAACGTCAGACTACTCATTAAGGACGAGTTATCAGCACTCCAGACGACGCTGGATGCTGTTATAAGTAAACGACTTCCACAACAACTGCATGAGCGCCCGTGGGGACCCAAACAGAACGCTTCGACGGTCGACTACCAAGCACGCCGGAAGCCCAAGTAATCACCCTACAAATCTTTCATACATCCACTCTTATCTTCCTACATTTTCTTTCCCTAAATTCCCAAGGGCGCAAGTAGGACCTCGGTCATGCTTGCGTCCTGGCACCTTCCTTCACGCGGCTTAGGCCATGCCTGCCGAACAATACCTTTCACCTTGAATCCGCAGGTGCTTAATGTGGTACTGCCTCACCTTCACTCTTGACTTTTCCCTCTCCGGTGGAGGATTTTTAGTGGGTATGCCGATATGTCGGTGAGTCCCACACTCTCAGTCCCGACTGCCATCGGGGCTGAGGTCAGTGATTAAATCATTTTCTCCTTACTCGAAAAAAAGCTCATGCATTACACTTCGCCTGGATCCTTCGACTCGACAAGACCTTCTAGCACCATGGGAAGGAGACAACGCAGGGCTGTAGTGGCAGCCGACGAAACCGACTCGCCGGTCAACGAGACAACCGCCGCATTTGGCGCTACCAGCTCACCGCCAACGCCGGATCACACTGAAGTCCCGAACGACCGTGTGCCTGACGCCGCTTCGCCTGGTGAAGACCAAGCCAGCGCTATCTTTTCTTTAGCGGTGTGGTTGTGGGTGTTCACCAGAAATTGCCAACGCAGACCATCCAGCTTTGGCCATCAGCCTTCAAGGCCTCGAGGATCCAATCTCGGAAGGGCCCAGCACCGCTCGTGCGCCTTTTCTTTCGAGAAAAGGCACACTACGACGCAGCCCACTTCGACGGCCTGCAGTTCTTGGGCAGAAGCTTAAGAATTGAACCAAGCCGCTCAACATGGACGCCGCCCTGCCGACGCTGCTGCCTTTACGGGCACAACGAGGTAGGCTGTACTGCGCAGCCACGGTGCCACTACTGTGGGGCACCTAATCTGACGCCTGTCTGCCAACAGCACGATTTAACTCGTCGCCGCCGCTTCTGTACAACCTGCTGGAGACACGAGCACTTCACCGGGCAAGCCTGTTGTCCGCTACATCCCCGCAGCCGCTCCACACCGCCGCAGCAGAAGGCCGGCCTGCCTTCAGGACAACAGCAGTTGTCACTGCAGCTTGACCGCGTCGAGCAGAGCGAGCCTACTGCAGTAGCAGAAACACCACAAGACTTCCTAACCAGGGATACCACAATGGAACCTTCGCCTGAAATTCTTCAGAAGCTGGAGGATGTGCAGGCAGAGCTTCTTAGCATCACTACAAAACTGGCCCAAATGGAGGAAGTACTCGGCTACCTTCAAGAGGACCACAGCACCATAGTACTTGCAGCGAAACTATTACCAGCACTACCAAACAGAATTACACTACCAAGCTACTTCGATGAACACTACTTAAAACCAAGAAGACTCATCAAGGGGGAGATATCAATCCTCCAGTCAGCGCTCGATGGCGTCTTAGAACAAAGGACTCCACAGCAATTAGATGAGCCCCCGTTGGGGCCCACAGAGAGTGCTCCGGCTACTCACTACCGAGGACGTCGGAAGCCCAGGTAACCACCCTACAATCCTGACATACATCTCCTTAACTTCTTACTCCGTCTGAACCTAAATTCCCAAGGGCGCAAGTAGGGCCTCGGTCGTGCTTGCGTCCTGGCACCTTCCTTCACCCGGCTTAGGCCATGCCTGCCGACCAATACTATCACCTTGAATCCGCAGGTGCTTAATGCGGTACTGCCTCATCTTCACCCTTGAATTTTCCATCTCCGTTGGAGGAACTTTTAGTGGGTATACCTATCTGTCGGTGAGTCCCACACTCTCAGTCCCAACTCCATGGGCTGAGGTCAGTGATTAAATTGTTTTCTCCTCCACTCGAAAAAAAGAAGCTCATGCCACGCTCAGCATCGTGGAGCCAAGGAGGAAGCATCTTCTTTGGAGCCTTCAGCGATCTTCTTGGGCAATGCAGCACCATCCTGGGAAAGGTCAGCGCCCTCATTCGCCGTAGCTTGGGACACCTCAACGGCACCTAGTGGCAACTCCTAGAAGTTGCCACCACATCGGCAGCCCTCACCGTAGCGGCAAGCAGAGGGCAGTGCACCTCCTTTTAGCTTGCTGCTCGGCCTCGAGAATGTGAGCCGCCTTCACCAACCCCACTGGCGGGCGGTGCATTACCTTACACTTCTAGCCCGCCAGAAAAAGCCCCGGCCAGGCCAACGTCGAGCGGAGCCGGGTAAGCAGTGGACTTAGCTTCCCCTGATAGCTTGCCCCGGTCTCGCCCTAAGGTCCAGCGGTTCAATCGAGAGCAGGTTCATCCCTCTTTCATACTCCTCTTTGGCTATCATTTTTCTTTCCAAGACTTGAGACATATTAAATGACAGACCGCGAGTTCGCAAGACCACAGCCAAGGGTCAGGACCTCTGGTCCGGTACTCAGGACTGATATGGCTCATGTATGCGCCTCCCTTGCGAAGGTTTGATCTTCTGTAAACAGCCGCAGGGCAACTGCGCTGACGCTTGAACCTAATGACGGGCAAATACCCGGATCTAGCAACATTGCCTCTCCCATACAGGTAGACCCAGTCAAGAGGAAGGCTTCGGCCCCTCAGAGGATTGTAACTGGTGAAGCACCCGTTATCCTCTCTCTCTCCGCTCCCTCCCCCTCTACCTAACTCGGAGGGTGAGGAGTCCGATTTCGACGGCTTCACTGTCGCCGGGGAAAGAAAAGGGAAGCCCGGGCGTGGGATTGCAGCCATCCCTAAAGGGAAACCAGCAATCCCCATCCAAAAGGGGGGCAAAGCTACCGCCGATCACAATGGACTCCTTCAGGGACCATGTAGGAGACATGCGACGGCTGGCGGCCAAAATAACAGGAGGCTTTGAGGACAAGAGGACGTCATACGAGGTCATCCTGCAGACTTTCACGCCGGAAAATTTTGAGGCAGCAAAGCAGGTTTTGAGGGACATTCAGATCCCCTTCCACTCATACTCGCTGCAAGCCCACAGGTGGAACGCCGGGTTTTACGGGGGCTCGACTCTGAGTGCCACCCAGAAAACGTCAAGGGCACTCTCTTAGAGGAGCACAGCATTGTTCCTTTGGCTGTGGCCCAACTCCAGAAAATCATCCTCACAGAGGAAGGTCCAGCCAAGGTTCCGATACCTCTCTACCTCGTCGTTGTGGGCAAGGTCCCTGGCGAGGAGGTACATCCCATCGACGCTTTTCCGGTGCGCTTCCACATGGCCATAAGGATTGAGCGCTTTTAGGGCCAGGGTTGACTTGTGAAGTGCCACAGATGTATGGGCTTCCGTCACTCAAACCTGGCGTGTGAGCGCAAGCTTACATGTCTGCGCTGTGCTGGACCCCATCTACTGTCCTAATTCAACAAGGCACCCAAGGATAAGTGATGCGCTAACTGTCGCAGGACCTAGTCAGCGTCTACTAGGGCTGCGTAGCGAAGCAAAGGACAATTGACAGCCGTCGACAAGGAGCTCCGGCACTGGCTATAGTCCGGCCGGGATTCTCCTTTGCGGCCGCTCTCAAAAAGGCCTAGAGGAAAGCTGCAGCAACGACAACAATCACATCAGCGACGACGGCGACATCATCACCCGAGGAAGTGCCACTGCCGGCTCAACAGCAGCAGCAGCAAAGGCAACAATCAAAATAGCAAAGTAAAAAAGTCCTGCCCCTACTCCTCTGTCGGGCTAATCACAGGTCCCGGCTGCTCAACAGCCACAAGCCCCGCCCACAGTGGTGGTACAAAAACAACCAGCGGCCTCAGCTGCGCCATGGCCGAGTGGTTAGATCGCTCGACTCTCACCGAGGCGGCGCGGGTTCAATCCCAGGGACCCGCATGTGGGATTTGTGGTGGACAAAGCGGCGTCTGAGTGGGTTTTCTCCGGGTTCTCCAGTTTCCCCCACCATTCATGCCACCAACTGCTCTATCATCCTTTCCTTTCATCCATTTCACCATCATTTCGTTTCATCTACTTCCTTCCTCCCATACTAGGCATCGGGCTAATCACCCATCCTGGCATCCTGCCTCAGGCACCTGCCTGTAAGTCCTGGGGGTGTAAGTCCTACATTCGAGGAAGAAGAAGAGAAAGAAGAAGATTATGCAATTAAATCTAAAAATATTACTATACTTCAATAGCTGGACTTCGAGAGCTCCAGACCGAAGCCAACCACTACATTTCAAACTCCAAAGCACAACTTCAGGACACCCTCACAAACCGAGACTTCCATGACCACATGCTCACACTCACCCTGACAATACGAAGCATTGTCAAAGAAGAACTCCGCTTCTTTAGGAAGCTTCAGCAAACAGACGCCGATTCACCGGACTGGCCTGGCGCATCTCCCAGAGGTCGCGTTAGGCACCCCAGACACTACTTGCAAGCATCGCACTCAACTCTCCAGCGGCGGCATCCTGGGAACTTGCCAGCCAACACACTATCCCTCTTTACTTTCCTTTACCTCTCACCCTGAATTCCCAAGGGCGCAAGTAGGGCCTCGGTCATGCTTGCGTCCTGGCGTTTCACCTTCACCTGGCTTAGGCCTAGTGGCCGGCCAATATATCCTTACCCTGAATACGCCGGTGCAAAGGCGGTACGGCCGCATTATCACTCCTGAATTCCTCTTTCTTACAAAAAAAAGCTGCTGCCACTACTCCGGCTACTGCCGTGACAGCAACACCGGCGCTCCATGCAGCTTTACCAACCTTTCTGACAGGCTTCGTTGATGCAATCTCCCAGAGTGATCTGGAATAATTCTGGGCCCTATCCCTGTGGTTCGGTGACCGCATCAATAGGGCCCTACCTGCGCTTGGGAACTGTAAGCTGCAACTCGCCACGCCGTAGTTGAGTGCCATGGAAAAACATAAGGTCATGCTCGAAACACTGGAGCATTTGTTCCCAAGTTCCGCTTCATAATGGCCACTAGACTCTTCCGGAGGCTATTGCGGGCTGCTTTCTGGAACGCAAATAGAATAAGATGGACATTACCCCAACGTGCTTGAGTTTGTTCACTCTACGGAATTAACATTCAAATGGTCTGTGAAACACATCTGATTGCTGCTACTACTTTCTTGTTGACTAGTTACGTCACCCATCGGTCAGATCGGGTCGCCCGACCGGGGACGAGGTGCGGTACAATTATCTTTATCAAAAGCCACATCACGCATACATCCTTCTCTCTCCCATCTCTACAGTATGTGGAAACCAGTGCCAATGACGAGCTCGACACACTGCTGATAGCGGTTTATGACCCTCCGGACTATCGCATTTACGAAGCAGACTACCGTAGCCTACTGAACCTACACCCTGTGGATTGCATTAAGGAAACCTTAACGCGAAGCACGGGCCCTCGCACAGCCACACGATTAAAAAGACCGGTCGTGGACTCTACCGCCTCTACCCGAGACTAATCGCGCAAACGCCGAGAGGGCCTACGTTTCATCCGGCCCACGGCAGGCCGGGTATTCTCGATATCATGATCACTAAAAACATACCATTCCATCTAGATTTCTCGGCAATCAACGAGCTAGACTGCGGCCATAACCCGGTCCTGGTGGATTCAAACATAACATTGCCAGCACTGGTCAGCCCAGGCTGGATATACGAGGTTGACTGGGATGTAGCCGTCATAGTACTGTACCGGTCCGTCGACCCGCGGCCACGCATCGACTCTATTGATGCGCTGGAAGCGACAACGGAGGATTTCTCCCAACAGATCCTCAAGGCGGTACGTGCACAAACCCACAGCATCCCATCTGACATCCATAACCTGAGAACCATTTCCAATTAACTCCGGCAGCTGCTAAAAGCCAAGGTAACTATACGAAATCTATGACAGTGTTTCCGCCATCCCAGGATAGGGGTAGTATACCAGCGATTCAAAACCCGGCAAGGCTACTGCTCCGTGTGCACAAGAAAGTGGCATGGGCAAATACGATACAGAATGCTAACTTACAGGAAAAGAAGCTATGGCGGGTAATCAAAGCCTTTAGGAAGCATAAAACCCAGTACCGGCACCCTTTACATGGCACTCGCGGGAGACTCACCTTTGAGCCCAACGATAAGGCCACGGTGTCTGCAGACCATCTGGAGCTGCAATTCAAACCTCGAGAGAACCCCCAGAACGAAGACCTCACTGACCTTGTGGAGACGCTGTGGACTACCTTTACGAGGAGGCACTACCGCGTCATGAGGAAGTCCATATTCCCATAGTCACCCCGAAAGAGGTGGCTTCCGAGATCCGCAAACTCAATCCAAGCAAATCCCCTGGACATGATGGCTTCACAGCGCACATGCTCCAGCATGTTTCCAGAAAGGCCGTCATTCACTGGACGCGGATTTTCAGTGCGTGCCTTCACCTTCGTCACTTTCCAAATACTTAGGAGGAGGCGAGGGTGGTACGCATTTTAAAGCCCGGAAAGGATTCGGTTTTCCCTTGCAGTTATCCTTCCATTAGTCTACACCCGACCGTCTCAAAGGTCTTTGAACGGTTGGTCCTACCCCGCCTCACACCTCTCTTTGAGGATAGGCACCTCCTTCCGGACCATCAGTTCGGTTTTCCTCTAGGGCACTCCACGACCCTGCAGCTACTGCGATTGGCCGAGATGGCCTCCCTGGACTTCCAGGAGAACTTCAAGACAATCGCGGTGCTGCTGGACGTAGAGAAGGCCTTTGTCACAACGTGGCATCAAGGCCTTTTGTACAAACTCAAGGAGGCAGACATCACTCCCGCCTATCTCGCACTGATCAGCAGTTTCCTCCGGGATCGCACATTCAGGATGAGAGTGGAGAGGAAGGTTTCATCAGTCCGCCCATAGTGTACTGTCCCCGCTTCTCTTCGCGACCTACATGTCGGAGTTCCCTACAGAACCCAGGACTGTTACGTGCCAGTATGCGGACGATGTCCTCATCATGGCACAGAACAAGAATGCCGGATTCTGTTTCCCTTCACTACAACGGCAGCTCCGAGTCATTGGCAGGAGGAGCGAGAAGTGGAGGATGGCCATTTATCCGGGGAAGGCCTCTGCGCTTCTCCTGGCGAGGGTCTGTCGCTGGCGGCCCGAGCGGTCTCTGAGGTTGCGGCGGAGGAGCATCCCTTGGGTTACCTCTGCCAAATACATCGGAGTCACCCTCGACCGCGGGCTCACTTTCCCTCCACATGTCAGGTAAAGGTCGGCCTCGACCACGCCACATTCAGGCAGATGTACCCTGTATTCCATTCAAGAATGCCTACACAGCAAAAGCTAAGCCTATATCAGGCGATTATTCCGTCCCTGATGCTGTATGCCTGCGACGTCTGTGGATCGGTGGCAGCGACCACCATCCGCAGGCTGCAGAGCGTCCAGAACAGGGCGCTTCGGATGATCTATGATACCGGGCGTAGATTCCGTCACACATCCTACACACCCACTCTGGTCTCCCATACATCGTGGACGTGATGCGGGAGACGACCCGTACCATGTACACGAAACTTACTTGCCACACCAGTCAGCTGGTGCAGTCTCTGGGTCGCTATGACCGCAGGGCACATAGACGAAAGAGCTACTGGTTACCAAAAGACGCCTTGGTGTCCCGAGGTTAAAGGCTACCAATCCTACACATTACAAGTTCCCCCCAAGTTAAGCTGTATCGGGATTGGTCACCAGCTGGATGGGTGACCGTGTAGCTGTGTCTCGCCCGCCTGCTATCTTGGATATTCCTAAAACTATAAGCCAAATTCCATTCTGCTTTGCTGCCATGCCGGCCTGCTTGGCTTGACGACAACGCAAGCGGTCGGCAAAGTTAAGCAGTATTCGGCTCGGTCACCACTTGCTCACTAGTCCGCCCAGGTGGGATCGCCGAGACCCTGCCAATGACAATTCAGTAAGCTAAATTCCGTCCATTGACAGAAAACATAAAAGCTTGCATGAATCTGTTTTTCCTGAGGGAAGTTCCGGCTGAGCAGCGGAGGTGAAGAGGTACTACTGCATCAGAGAGCTCTAGAGGCAGCAACTGCATGGCTCCGGCGACTGACTGCGGCGCGACCGGGGCACCCGACTAGAAGCTCCGACCTTCGGCACTGTTCGCTTGCGGACATCACAGTATTAGCTGGGTAGTGGGACAAGACCGCTACCAATAGTCTTTGACTGATATCTAGGCGCCTTCGGTCAGGTCCTCTGTTCTTCGTGCTTTTCAGCGCTCACTAGCTGTATTTCTCTTCTACTACACTATCTTCCTCTTTCTATCTGATATGTAAGCTCCCCTCTTAGGTAGCTTTAGGTGCTGCTACTGAACGGTCCGCAAACTTACGAGAACAGTAGACCAACTCTTAAGAGTGGCCACAATAGTAGCTTATTAGGCTTTTTATTTCTTCTCTTTTCTTCTTCTTAATAGTTAGAAAACATGAATGGCTAAGGGCAGCAAGACTACGACGACTACTAAACCGACGCTGTCACCGACCACGACATTGACGACTCCCAGCCAAAATCCAACTCCACGACTCCTTCCAGTCCCACTACTCCGACACCTGAACCTTCTCTTACACCTGAACCTATCTCTTCTTCAACCTCTAGCCCTACACCTATCACCACTCGGACTGTACCCCTTCCCACCAATCCTTCCACACCCAAACATAACACTTCTACAGATGCAGGACAAGACGCTACACAGGCATCCTCCGTGTTCAATAATGAAAAGAGATCAGACGTAGCGCCAATTTTTGTGAATAAGAACCAGGCCGCGCACTTTCACCAACTAATGAAAGACATAGACAAGGCCTACAAACTTAATAATCAGTACAGTGTCAGTACAGCACGCACCTCTGGTGACTGCTGTATTAAGTCGTTCTGCATGAATGACTACCAAACTGTGGTAGATCATCTCAAGGTCAAAGGAGTACATCATTATCTACTAGCACACCCGAAGAAAGAACCGCCAGACTTGTCATTAAGGGGATATACTCCGAAGTCACCGGAGAAGAAATTAAAGAAGACCTGGTATATTCCGGTTTTCGCGCCATTAGGGCTATACAGATGAGGAGGCACAAAAGGAATAGGACCCCCTGCCAATGTTCTTAATTGAACTCCAGGACACCCAGGAAAACAGGAAAACCCTTGATCTCAGATTTATTTTCATTTTAGAATCCAGGAAGAAGAATGTAGGTCCGTTGCACAACCTAAATATTGCTCACGCTGCCAGCAATTCTGGCACGTGATGTGAGAATGTTGGTCACCACCCCAACCTGCGCCAAATGTACACGATCACACTACTCAGTCACGTGCTCAGTTCCCCCTGCGAAACGCACATGCGTTTTATGTGGCGCTCAGGGCCATGGTGCAACTTGGCGCGGTTGTACCATATATAACGCAGAACTAAAGAAATTCTTGCCTCTTGGACAGCCTCCTAGGCCCCGGCTAGGAAGAAAGCGAACATATGCTGCCACAAAACAGAGTGTAAACACCAGTCGCGTCCAGCCCCATTAGACGAACCCTCTGTGGTTGGGAACCCTCGGCTCACTACCGAGGCTGACCCAATCAGTGAAGAGCGACACGCACGAGCAAAGCAGACTCCACCCTTAAATGTAGGTCCCACACAGTCGACTGCTGGGCCTCACCCAGCAGCAAAGTCACCCCCCCTCGGAAACCACATAAAACCCACATAGCTCCGGACAAGGAAATGGCCAAACTAGTGACGACACTAGGCATGACCATCAATAAAGCAAGGCTCACAGAAGCCCACACACAAGTGGAGAAGCTCTGCAACGGCATTAGCAATCTAGAAACAGCCCCGGTAATAGTAGCACACTTTCTTTCCGAACTTGTGATATTCTTCGTAACACCTAGTCATCGCTAATTCAGATACAATCAGAATAATGTACTGGAACTGCCACGGTATACGCAAAAAGACTAAGGAATTAGCCGATTTGCTTCAAACATACTCAATACAAATAGCATTATTAAACGAAACATATGTAAACAACATAGACCGCCTATCTGTTCCCGGCTACCGAGTATATAGAAACGATCGCGACTGTAGAGGAGAAGGAAACGCGAAGCTGTACTGTATAATATAGAACATTTTCAAATTAACTCACCAACACTAGCACGCGCTGAATCAACGGCAATAAAACTCAAAGTTCACAATACCGAGACTGTATCAGCGTCAGTCTACAATCCTCCGGGGGATATTGACACGGATGACGTAGACAAAATCATGAAATTAGGCCCAAGAGTAATCGCAGCAGGTGATTACAACTGTAAACACTATCTTTGGAATTGCACAAATATCAACCTGCAAGGCACTCAATTACTAAATTACATAAACAACACACACTACTTAATAACAGGCCCAGAAAAGCCCACTTTCACGCCACACATGCCCAATCACACACCAGACATACTACATATCGCACTTTTAAATAACATACCCTACAACGTTGAATTCGAAGTATTACAAGAGCTCACGTCAGACTTTTGCCGGTCTTACTGACAATCAATGCTTCAATTGCGTTTAAACCTGTCGCTTTACGGCACAACTACAACCAGGTAGATTGGGAGGCTTTTAAAAACACAGTTGATCGCTACCTTCCAGATCTAGAAATAAACGCTGCCATAGAGCAGGACGTTGCGATGGATAAATTATAGTGAGGAATAAATCAAGCCACTTCGATCTGCGTACCGCTCATACAGCAGCATACAGCAAATACTAGATTTCCTAAGGATGTAAAGATACTACAGCAAGCACAAAATAGAGCCAGGCGCAAATGGCAAAGAACACGAAATATAATACACCGAACAGAATGCTACCAAGCTGAAAACCTAGCAAAAGAAAGCGCCACTACTTACATTCGAGATCACTGGAGCAACACCCTTGAAAATCTAAATCCTCAACATAATGCAGTTTGGCGGATAGCAAAATGCTTAACTCGAGCACTTACGAACATACCGCCCTCCAAATTAACAACACTATAGGCGAAACACCCCAGGCCAAGGCCGAAGCCTTTGCGGTCACACTAGAGGAAGAATTCTCTCCCAACGCAACAGTAGGAGAAGACGAATTCTCGACAGAAGCCGAAGATGAAGCCGACAACATAGGCCAAACGCGCACGCATAATAAAATGCGAAAAACGAGCCCCGGCGAAGTAAGTTGGATCTTGAATCACCCACCTATGAGAAAAGCGCCCGTACCGGACAAAATACCGAAAGAGGTGCTAAAGAAACACCCAATCAGAGCACTAAAGCTGATAGCTAAAATATTTAACTACACACTGGAACACGGCAGATTTCCTCCTTCTTGGAAAGAGGTCAAAATACTCTTATTCCCCAAAGTGAATAAAATGTAGCACTACCTATCAATTATAGGCCAATTAGCCTCCTAAACACTATAAGAAAAGTATTAGAAAAAGTAATACTAAAACAAATAAACAAACACATACACATACATAATATTCTAATACCGGAACTGTTTGGTTTTAGACGCAACACTCGACCACCCTAAAATTACTAAGAATGACTGAAGAAATTACAAAAGGGCATAACACAAAAATCTACAGGCTCCATCTATCTGGATATTGAACGCGCATTTGATAAAGTCTGGCATGCAGGGCTTCTCAGAAATCTAAAGCAATACAACTTTCCAGACTTTGCTGTAGCCCTCATTAGGGACTACCTCCACGACAGACGCATTCATACCACAGTGGAGGAAGCAGTATCAAGCACCAAACAAATACAACCAGGAGTCCCACCCACAAGGAGGTCTCTTGGGGCCGACTCTGTTTAATCTTTACATAAACGAAATGTCCGATCAAGTAAGAACGAATAAATACATCTATGCGGATGATACTGCCATAACGCAGTCTACGCAACCTCGAGTTATACACTTGCTAGTACAAAATACATTAAACACGCTAGAACCTTGATTTACCAAATGGAGAATTAAGGTGAACCCCAGAAAACCCCAAGCAATAATCTTTACAAAAAGACTCCTTCATAAGAAAGGTAAAAATGCACTACAACCCCTAAACTATCAAGGCGAAAGAATTGAATGGAAAGACCAAGTGACCTAGCTAGGCCTAATTATGGATGAAGGTCTTACTTGGAATAAACACGTAGCTAAAGTCAGAGCTAAGGCCAATGGCCAGCTGAACAGACTATTCCCTCTCTTCAATGCAGTCAACTTAAGCTAAATATGGGACTTACGCTATACAAAACCCTAATACATATGCGGCCCCGGTATGGGGATACGCTGCTAAAACACAGATGCATAAGTTGCAAACGCTCCAAAAGAGGATGATAAGAATTACAGCGAAACGACCGCCGGTAGCATCGGCATATCTCCTACATCAGGAGTTAAAACTACACTCAATTGAAGAATTCATTAAGATGCAAAGCTTTAACCTATACAAGCGCAAAGAAAAACACAACAATGCACTAGTACAAGAATTAGGAACATACGAAACAAACGAAAACAAATACAAACGGCCGCTGTCACTATTTGACAGAACCTTCGGCCTGAGGGAACCGGAAATCAACATACAAGAATACCTAGATGCCCTAGTAATATACCCATAAGCATTACTCATGATTAGACTTACACTACGTAACCATTGGTAGCCCTCGAAGTCCTTGCTCTCTGAGCCAAGGCAGCCATGGGAGTGGGGCCCCCCGCGAGTGGCACTGGCTTGCACCTGCACTTTCAGGCAGGCAGCCCGCCGGTTGTGCACTCTACACGACCAAGCTTGAATAAGGACACAATAGATGTGATACGACAATGCCAAAATGGCAGAAAATAACCAATGAATTATTTAATTATGTGACGATGCCATTAGGCAAACATTTAAAATACTACAGTTATGTAAGGCCGAAGCCACACGGCGTTAGCTAAGTAGTTCAAATAAATGATACAATGAATTGCAAATAGAAAATCATAAATGTACTAAGAATTTATATATAGATAAACTAATTTATATGTATGCATGCCTAAGTTAGTTATTTCAGGGACGCAGCCACTGGCTCAAGAACCTGGACTCGCGAACAAGTGTACTCTTGGAACGCACAACGCATGGAATACCAGAGGACGCAGCGCCTCGGCGTGACAGGACATTCAGTAACACCCAGACTATCCTAACTCCTCTCCAGAATTCGCCAGGGAGTGTTCAGGGCCTCGTTCATGAATGCGTCCTGGCCTCTCACCTTCACCCAGCTTAGGCCCTAGTGGCCGGCCAGCACACCAGCTCCTTGAATCCGCAGGTGCTATAAGCGGTACTGCCTCACTTCACCTTAATGCTCTCCGGTGGAGGTTTTTTAGCGGGTAGGGCCACGGCTCGCGCCGTGGTGAAGCCCCACACTCCCGCAATGGGGTTAGTACGTAAATGTATTTTTCCTCCACTCGAAAAAAAAGCCTACTATATCGCACAGGTAAAGCCGCATTTGCGGCTAGGTACTGTGGGGATTTACATTCCGCCCAGGTGAATCTGGGCGACCTGCTTCCGATTGCTGGAACTCATGTCAGTTCCTATACGCATACGTGTACTCGGCTGATGCCTTCAAAACTGCCTTAAAACGACTGCAAGCAATACAGAACCTGTCCCTAAGAAAACTCCTACGCCCACCTCTCCTTACAAATAACCAAACCCTACACAACGAAACATCAACCCCCCTGTCTGACCGAGGCCATAAGAAGCGGTCCACTACGACGTGGGTACGCATACGGAGGTATGAAAATGCTCTCATCTCCACTAAACGAAGCGGCGAGCCAAAACATCTAAAACATAAACGAATAAAGGTTTCTTTAACAGCATTCGTAGCTCGCCGCTTAGCGCGCCCATCACCACCGGCCCACGGCCACGCAACCACTACTACTGAAGAGGTCGCCTCCTGCGACAGCATCCAATACGCGCTGGTCGCACAGAAAACAGCGGACTTCTACAGGAACTTTTGTGTAAATTGTGTGTGTTGTGTGTGTGTGTGTGTGTGTGTGTGTGTGTGTGTGTGTACGCGTGCGAGAATGAGAATGGATGCAACCGTGTGACTCCGTGTCTTTGTAAATATGTACATACATATGTAAATATTTTTGTAAATAGGTAAACATGAAGCAAAAATACCCTAAATCAAAATTCTATGAAATAAACACAAAGAAAAAACTGAACTGTTCTCGGAAGCCCAACAGGGCTTCTGTATGGGTTCAGGTAGACCCACAATGACTCTCACTTGCAAGGCTGTAAATTATAACTTCATGAAAATTGTACCTTGAAAGCCTTTGTACCGGTTCCAGGTAACTCACTTAGCCAAAACATTGAACATTTCATGCCAGTTTCTGAAGAAGGCCACAGAGTCAAGATGGCCAAAAGCTCGAGTGATTTCATCGTTGTAACATGTCTGATAACCCCAGAAGCTCTAATCAGTAACCATCTATGTTTTAAGTCTTTTATTGTTTATACAGTGCAAGGATGTTAGCAAACAGTAGGCCACAGGCTGTCTTAAGTGTAATGTACATGCAGTGCTAAGATATTAGTATACCAGGTTAAACATTAGGATATGTACTAGTAGGTTAATATAAAGCAGGCACAAACTCTTTTAAATTTTAAATTACCACAAGGATTGTAAGCCAGTAAGAAATAGGTACAAATTCTCCTATAGAATGACTCGCCATATACGAGAACATAGAGCTCCCCTAGTTGGAAGTTTAACTGAGCCACCCCTATACAAGTATGTGGCCCAACTACAGAAACCACACGCTTATTCATTCATTCAGTTTTCAATTTAACCGCGTTAGAATTTTATGACAACATTTATTGCTGCTAGCATTTCAAATGGAACTATAGGCACTTTAATAGAGCACTAAGCTGTAGACATAATGTATGGCTGCACTTTGTTTGTTTGTTTAATTTTTAAGATGGCTTAAGTTTTATTTTCATCAATAGGTCATGTGAGGTGCAGCACTGCAATTGAAAATGAAAGATGGGAGGATACGCTACCCAGTTAAAGGTTTGTAAACCAGCTACTGGTTATTTATAAAACACGTTCTATTATGAAACTGCACCTGAAAAACTCCAAAATGAGTCTCAAGTTGCATTATGGCATCGACTCACCCTTCGGCAGCAATGCTTGAATTTTGAGAGAAATATCCAGTTTTACTCATCCTTGAAAAAACGTATTTTGGTGTAAGTTTTTGAGTTTGAAGTGACCATTGCTCATTCCAAGAGAATTGCTTACTGAAAGCTTTGTAATTTAATTTAAAACAATATTAATATATCACTGCCCTTAAACCCCACTGTTTACCTATGACAAATACCACATATGGTATCAAAACAGTAATTATAATGTGAAGTACGTTGAGAAAAAGTTGTAACAGAACCAATCCTATAACCTCAACATACATTTATTAAGTAGATCAAGTGGTTCCTTATCATAAGTCGCTTTACACCACTGTTAGCTACAATCACTGCGCATCAGCAAACTGCGTGAATGTAGGTCGTGATATGCCATCATTCAGTCATTCCAGTCAGTGGAAATATTTTCTCTTACTTTCACATACATTTCTCTTCTCGTATTCTATATTAAACATTTTCCATGTGCGTTGTATAGCGTAGATATTCCCAAGTGGCACGTAGCCCATTGAATCTGGTTTTATGAATGATGTACATAGCTTCCTGAATTCTGTTTCGTGGTTAGTTACCAAATCTAACTTTAGAAACAAGAGCATCAAAGCATCGTTTTTGTGACCAGTTATAATACTATTTTCCATTGTTGTACTTGAATGACAAAGCCGCATTGTGAAATATTGATGTGATAATGACTGAGTCAAGATTCATCACCATCATGTGGTCACGGGGAGGTGTTTAATCTACACACAGAATAGCCAAAGGACTTTTCTAACAGAAGTAACTTCAGTAAAATGTACTCATTGACTGGTAGACTGAAAACCACAAACTTTGACAGCAGTGTGACAGTTTGTTTTTCCGTTTACACTTTTTGTCTTACAAACAGGATTTTTTTTAAGGAATACCATGCGTGGGCTCACCTTGAAAGGTCCCAGAGCACTTCTATTATATCCTTTTATACAATGAATAGTGCATTTGCATCACAATGTCAAAAATTAATGGTAGTCGCAGTGTGGTGCCTTAAAACCTTGAATATGAAGTAATACGAAGAGTAAGAGAAAAATCATGAAATTGACGTCATTCTAAATTTATTGTGTGGTATACATTCAACTTTATCTCTCGGCAATAACTCCACGATTTAGCCTTAAGAACAAAAAGAAGAATTGAGAAGAAATAATTCAAGGATTTGCAGCATTCAACTTATTTGGAGGCCGGAGTCATCTTCTAAAATGCTAGAAAAACTTCAGGAATGCCAATTTCTTTACGTTTAGAATATTTTAGTTGTTAGGAAGCTAACAACAATGCCAAACTAAAGATATGAGTGGCCCATGTGAAGATGAAATAATTTAAACGACAATCAAATAGCACTTTTACACAATGTAATAATGTATTGGCTCTTTATAAGTGTTTTCGGATTAACCAAAACATGGCTACTTTACTGGCTCTCAAACTCCGAACACTTGCAGTTATTAGCGTTATATAATAGAATTATTCGAAGCAATTTTAGGCTTATTAAACACATAGGGCTTATATAAACTGAGATGAGATTGCGATATATCCTTGATGCATCGTTTTACAGATATCTGTGTATTTACGCTGTTGATCATTTTTTGACGTATACCACGACCACCTCATACCACCAAGTTAAGTAGCATTGGACTTGGTCACGGCTGAGCAGGTGACCCCTAGCTTAAAACTTGCTCTCGCTTTACTAGGGGTGTAACTGGAGACAAGAATTGCATGCAAATGCATGTTTATATAGGAACATAGGACGTAGCCCAAACTTAGTATTTATACATCTCATTACTTCCCGGTTCCAAATGTGTATACTTTCCCATTTATATTTGCTTGTTTTTGCCTTTTTTAAGATAAAAACACGCATAATGCGTATTTAAGGAATGTTTAGCTTAATTACACATATAATATACAATGTATTCAGGTTAGATGCTTTTGAGTAAGCAGCTAAGTTTCTAGTTGCTTATGTCCAGTGGCGGCTTATGTTGCCTATACCTAGGGGGGCTGCACTGATTATTGGAATTTTAGCTTACCTTAATTATTTGAAGATGAATTGCATACGGCGATCTTTCTTTGTAGCAAACTTATTCACCACTCTCTCGTTGAACTTCGGGATGTTTTCTATCATTTCCTTTTTTATGGACAATATAGCAAGCGCAGTTAGGCTATCTTCTCCAATAGTGTTCCTAAGGAATGTTTTAATTCTTTTCAGTGTAGAGAAACAGCGTTCAGATTTACTTGTTAAAGACAGAGTAATGGCTATTTTCAAAAGTTTTAACACTGCAGAAAAAAGTGGAAGAAAGATATTAAGCTCTACGATATTGAAGCAATTTTACAGCACCACCAATATTCATGAATTCTTCTCTTGAAAAGGTGACGAAAGTTCTGTATGTAGTTTGTCCTTATCAAAAACTGGAAACATTTTTACGCATTCATTGAACGCATTTTCTGGAAATATTGAATTAAATTGCTCAAACTGTGATTCTTGTAGCAGGGAAGACACAGAAAGATGTTCTCTAAACTGGAGGCGGAGATTCAATTGATACAGTATAACATCACATACTTCCTTGGCTGCTGCTGCTCTGGTCTGTGTGTTTGAAACAATTTTTCTTTTGTGCGGGTTTTCTGCTCCAAATCACAGGACTCCACTCTATTTCTTAGTTTTATAATTTCAGCAGTGAAAGTAGATATGTACACTGGATACTTTGGCAGCATCTATGTGGCGATTCTGTAGTTGACTGTACAGTATTTCTACATGAGGCATAGTTAAATGGAATAAATTAAGCCAGAAACAAAACTCATTTTCAAGATACCCCAATATAGCAGATGCCTCATTTATTGTCGCACTGCTTGAAGTCTCTGATTCTGACAAAATTTGAAAACATTCCTTCAATGCCTCCTTCTTTTCGTAAACAACATTTACAGTCCTGGATTTGTAGTTCCACCTCGTTGATCCACCGCTGGGTATTCTCTTCTTAACACACGAATCTAACACTGATGATCTGTGTGGAGAGCGGGAAAAGAAGGCGGGTGTAGCAGAAAGATTTGAAAAGAAAATCCTAGCTTTTGTGTTTTTCCTGGCAGCAATCTCCTTTATCAGATTTAATTGATGTGCTAAGCAATGCACAAAGTACGTATTTGGTTACACATCTCTAACTTTAACTTGCACTCCATTGGTAGCCCCGCTCATTACCGCTGCACCATCAAAACTTTGGCCTATGAGCTTCTTATCTTTTAATATATTGCCAAGCTCAGAAATTACAGCTTCTGCAATTGCATCGGAATTTTGCCCATTCGGAATAAAAAATCCCCAGAATCGCTCAACAGGACTACCTAAGGCATTACAATACCTTAAGACTATTACAAGCTGGAATATGTCAACAATATCTGTAGTTTTGTCGACCATAATAGACACATAGTCTGCTGCTTCAATTTCTTCTAAGATGTTTTCTTTACAAACTTCAAGAATGCACTGAAGTAACTCACTTTGTATTGTCTTAGAAGATCCTTTAAAATGAATGGTTAAGCTTGAATGGCACATAAATAGGGAATCAGTTTCTGCTGTATATTTAATCAACCCCCTGAAAACGCCTTTATTTTGCGACCCTTCATGCTCTTCATGTCCTCTTAGGGGTAGCTCTTGATAACTACAAAATTTCACACAGTTGATTATCTTTATAAGAGCGTCCCTATTTTCTGGACTTGATCGTTCTGACGATCTATTGATTCGTTATAGGCTTGGCTTAAACATGCCCGTACATTTACTGACCCAAGTGTAACAAAATTAAGCATGTTATTAACATGGTTTATGGGCATTTCATGTTTATGACATTTTTCATATAGTCTCTTCAAGTCTGAAACCCCTTTTGAATCCATGCAGGTTGGCTGCGTCGTCTTTAATTCCAAATAAAAGGCAAGGGAAACAGAAAAGGGAATTGCTGACTTCACAGCCACATATCTACTCATGTTTCGTGTAAATTTCAGGACTGAAACACCTACCATATTGTTTTTGGCGGCTTGTTCCAGTTTTAATAATATTTAACACAGGAGTCGGTCTTCCATGCACTTTAATGCCACATTTCTCTTGCAGTGTTAAAGCGCCAAAACGAAGCGACTTTAAATACTCGACTGAATTACTCATTGTTACAAGTTCACCATTGACACCAGTATATAAAATCACATTTGGTTATACTTTACTGTCAGAAAACAAAATATAGTTGAATCGCTATGAAAATATTCACAAACAGTCTGATTTCATGAAAATCCGCACGAAATTGCACTTAACAGCGCTTTTGGGGCTGCAAACATTGCAGTCCAGTGAGTTCACTAAACGATGGGTTGCGCGGTAAGCCAAGACGTGTAGCGGGGCAACCAGAGAGGGAAATGGAAGCAATACGCACATTAGCGAGTTGTACTGGCAGTCCTCTGAGGGAGAAGCAGCTTCACATATGAACTTGCCACGCAGCCTGATATGAACAAGTGGTAATGAATTACAATATATACGTATGTAATCTATTCAATTTAGGCAATTAAGGCAACAATATTAAATTTGCTTTGGGCGCAGCCCCCCATTATCGGCCGCCACTGCTTATGTCTCTTATTTTAGGTTCAGGAATCGGGATTGAAAAAGGAAAATAGCATTTTAAAAAGCTTTACCTGGACGGAAGTTCTCTTTTGCAACACTTAACCGACGACTCTCTACACACTGCCTGTCATAGATTGATATATTACGTTGTATAGTTTGAGAATTGTAAAAAAGGAAGCTTAGAGGGTTCAAAAAACCTGCCGGCAAATAATTTAGGTCAAAAGTACACTATTTCAGGGAGGTGGGCTATTGTAAAATACAAAGCAGTTCAGTTATAAGTCTGAATAGAAAAACTAACATACTACGGTCAACCTTTGGACCGGTCCTTTGAGTTCAATTTTTGCGGAGGTGGTAAATACTCTCTCTCTCTCTCTCTCTCTCTCTCTCTGCCTCTTTTCCAGTACTAGTAAAAAGCAATTTAGATTCTTCTAAAATTATAATCATTCGCTAAACTGTCTTTGTAGTGTGTAAACCCCGTAAGTGGTTAACCCATACTTTTTATTCTGTTTTCGTGTGGTAATGTGGTTCTAATATGATCCAAGTAAGGCTTCCATAAAGACACATTTTGTGCAGTGGATTAAAGAAAATGACTTTATTAGATCAGAAGGGAATTTCGTATTGTGCGAATGTTTCAGTAAAGAAGTAAGCGTTGCTATTATATTTGCGATTATTTTCTATGGCAATTGTTCATTTTAAAACATTACAAAATAATTAATTAACATACTAGTTAAATTATTACGTTTTTAATCATATATAGGAAACCATAAGGACTATGAAAATGCACTTAATAATTTAAAGTCGAGCAGCATGTCGCATATGCTTCACCATATTACTTCAAAAAGGAACAAAAATTAAAGCACACATTTTTATGCATTTTTTGCTTGATCGTGCATGCTTGACAGTGTGATGGTGCATGAATGCGTATTTCGCACGCTAGCGGTAATGCAAACAGCCGGGTAAGTTAGGCAGTAACGAGCGTGGTCATCGCTTGGACGGGTGACCGTCACGGCAGCCAAACCCGCCCAAGCCAATAGGAGCGACAGAAATCAAACTTCCCCTGTGCATTATGAATAAAGGACAAAAACGCTCGCGAAACACATTTATTTGTTAATATATCGCACAGGTAAATTCGTATTAAACGGTAGTGTGACAATTTAACTATCGCCTGGGTTCCCTTCTGGCTACTGTGTCTTGACACATGTGGCCCAGCCTGTCAGCACCGACTGAGGTGGCACAGCGGTAACGTGTGCGACTCGCATTCGGGAGGTCCCGCTTTCGAACGCTTGCTTTTACATAAAATTCAGTGTTATTTATCGACGCTCTTTAACTACTGTGGTTATAAGCGTCCCATTCTGTATTGGGCGTGAATGACCGGAAATTTTGCTCACTGGCCTCTTTATTAGGTTTGAGGTTCTTTTACGTGCCGTAAATCTACGTCACGGGACCACCGACATTACTTCCCTTCCAAAGAAAGCCATTCTAAGGATTTTTACGCCCGGAAAATATCCATCGCCCTCCGACGGGATTGAACCCGCGACCTAGGAAACTAGAGGCTATTGTGGTACCCCTAGACCACGGAGAACGACGCCCACTCTTACCCATGGGTTTATCGTGGTTTCCACTTGTCGTCAGGAGAATCCTGGAGTGGTTCACCTTCTACCACGACTCTCCTGTCCCTCATTTCCTGTACTCATTATCTTCCTTGTCATCTGTTTCAGGCGACAGTGTTCGGCGAGTTGCGGCTGGAGGGTGGCACTGCGCTTTGTGGAAGTGTCATCCTGACGTCGTCCAGGGACTGCTCGGTATTTCAGTCATCTTCCGGTAGCGACTATTCTGAATCCACAGTTGCATGCAACTGTCGCCGCTGGCAGGCTGGGTAAGACGTAAATGTACGGACCAACAGAGGGGTCCCACGAAACGGGGGAGCACCGCACGTAGGCCAGCAGGCCCCCCTTGCTTCTACCGTGACCCCCGGTAGGGGGAGAGTGGTGAGACCCGAAGCGCGACCAGATCCGGAGACGACGGGCGCAAGCATGGTGCCCCTAATTTTTTTGGACTGAAGGCCTCCAACATCCGAGCCCACTTTCTTGGGCCCCGAGCCTCCGAGAGCTCCCCGAAGAAGCTCCCGCCCGTAAGCACCTACCGTGTCTCTAATTCCGGTGGATGAGCTGATAAAAGGCAAAAGCATCGATCAAATCCGTCCTAGGTTTTCCCTATTAGACAAGTATCTCGCATCCATAGTCGAACACAATGAAATGCTTCCCGAATTCTTCCAAGTCCTTGGTCAGTGATAACGGAAAAAATTTCACATTATTCGGACTATAAAACAAATATATATATATATATATATATATATATATATATATAATCTCCTTATCTCAACGTTTTACAAGCAAAGACACTTAGCGTCAAATAACGTAAAAATTCTTTAGGCTCTATCGCTTGGCTAAGAAGCTGTATTTAAAACATCCCCGACGTTCTTACTGGTTCTATTTAGACGGAATACCAGGTACAGGAAAACATTCACTGGAAGTGAAAGTGAATCTCATTGACGTAGACAAGCAGGAGTGAGGTACACAAACCTGTAAGTTTTCTTCTTTGTACTTCAAGGGAATAATTTGCGCTTGCAACCTAGCAATATATAATTGCACCACATAACAATAAGATAAAATGAACAATGATGGAATATCCGTTTAATCTGAGAAAGAAATATTTCACTATCGCAAACAGTAATTATACAGAAGAGGTAAGATTTGTGCAATTTATTATTGTCTTTGTAAACTATAAGCTAATTTATTCACAAAACCATTAATGAAACATATGTAGTTCCTATAAAAAAAGGTTTAGCTTCTGTTTAAGAGTTTCCATTAGTGAAATGTGGTCTTAAAAGGTAATTTGACTACATTTTGAACCTTAAGCCTGGAAAACAATTCGTATTTAAGGTTTAAGTAAACTACAATACTAGATTACTTATTATTATTTGAGAAGTTAGAGCATTTTATGAACAAGTATCGCATTGTTCATTTCTAAATTTGAAATTCTTTATGGAAATATCTGCTTCATTTGAAAGTAACTTCCTTGCCATTAAGTATTATCTAACCGCAGAAACTTTAACGAAAAATCAAGGGGAAAAAACACGAAAACGTTTTCCTTTGCACAGTCAATCAGGGGAGTTATAGCTATAGCAAATAGACATAGAAGGAATTGCAAAGTTCGTTCAACTATGTGTGTTGTAAAGCGAAAGATGAAATGTGCCACAAACATGGAAACAAATAATTTTGGTTCCATCTTCCACATGGTTAGCAGACATGCGGCATTATAACCTTCAAATACAACCTGTCCATGTAGGTGTGTTCTTTTCCTAGCACTTTTGTAAATACTTGCAAACTACCCATTCATTAAATATATAGTTTTCACATCCTCATTGCTTACAAAGAGCTTCTGCACGTTCTCAGCTTCTTCTTGG
This sequence comes from Deroplatys truncata, assembly GCA_030765065.1. Classification (NCBI taxonomy): domain Eukaryota; kingdom Metazoa; phylum Arthropoda; class Insecta; order Mantodea; family Mantidae; genus Deroplatys; species Deroplatys truncata. The sequence goes on from CM060990.1 coordinate 549,110,098, forward strand.
AAACTGGTTTGGCAAATGTAACAGCTCGCAAGACCTGGTAACTCATTTAGCAGAATAATTAGATCATATAGTATTGAAAGTGTACGAACAATAATGTATGCTTTCAATCAGAAGGGGACCAAAATAACATTGGAAGTACTTTGAAAACCACAGCGAAAGGCATGAAAAGCGCACTTCTATAGAATTAGGACTGTCTACTGATAACTCTATCTTGTAATTTCAAATATATCTCAACTTATAATCTCAGTAATACATCACTGGCTATGTGGATTTATGGGTTAGATGTATACAAATTCTCCTTGAGATACTTGTGGAAACACATGTTTCCATTAGTAGTGCAAGGGGTGTGTAAACGCGTAAAAGCCCAAAGTTCAGGAGGAAAAGAACCATCTTTCACTGCATAGGTTTCAGGATTGTAGTCGGTAAAACTGTTACTTATGTCCTATTGCAGTGAAACGTTGATCAAGTCCACAAATGTTTCTTCGATATCTGTCGAAGTCAAATAAGGCGCAACGCCCACCCCAAAAAAATGAGTCATTCACTTACTTCCTCCTAATTCATGTACAAGCTTGTCAATCCTAGTTCTGAAATTTTACGGTACCAGCGTTGTGGGGTTATAATTTTATTTTTAGTAATAGCAACAGCTTTTATAAAGATAAAATTCATCTTATTAAACCTAATTGTCTTAAAGTTGATAAAGAAATATTTTTTAAGTGATATTCAAAATCAAATTAGCAGCTCTGGATCATAGCGGAAGGAAATACCATTTGAGTTGGAACATATGCAGTTGTTTCAAAGCCTAAAATTATACGGTCGGGAGCAAATTGATCATTGCACAAAGAGTTAATCCGTCTCCATATCTTTTCATAAGAATCTGTTGCTTTATATGTTAAGAAACAAAATACAACCAGATAATCCATAGTAAGCATGTAGAACAAATAATTGCTGGAAAAATTGTGGATTTGTATAATATGTTTCACTTTCTAAAACAATTTTCCCACATTTCCCTAAAATTTTACATTATTATCACTTGCTAGAAGTGCCACGTCGTAAAATGGAAAATAAAATCGTTCATTCGTATTCGTTGCAATATTCATTTCTTGTAGTTGTTTCATGGCGTCTTGAAATGGAATTGAATTTTCAGGAAACTTCTACCTCCTTTCCCGATGCATAGTCTGTTTTATATAATTAACATGTCTGTGTGGCACATTTGAATTCGCGTCGTTACTAAGGGCTCGTGTATAAAGATTCCGAGGATCGATTACCTGAAGGGTTGTACGCTTCTAATACGTGGGTTTTGGAGCACTTTCAGTAATGCATAAAAACTGACCATGGTGGGTTTTCAGTGTGTAGCCAATCATGTCATAGGCTACCTGGAAACTCGTTTGGCAAACAAACCTGGCCACAGACTACCTGAAAACTCGTTTAGCAAACGAATCAGGCCGTAGGCTATATGGAAACTGATTCATATCGCAGGCTACCCGTACTCTATTAAAAGCTATCATTTCGCAGGCTACCTGGAAACTCGTTTAAAAACGAATCCGGTCCAGTCTAACCTGGAAACCGTCTAGCTTATCCTCCTGCTTGAACAAATGCAGACGCTGCGAGACACAAACATGTTAAACTCTATAATGCTACGATTTTCCAGCTAACAGGTACTCGTATTTATGTACATGTTCCATAAAGTGTATAGAAAACAGTACTTCAAAAATTCCCCATAAGTTCCCGCAACATTATATGCGTGTTCATAAACTGTCAGTTACAGCAGGAAATGAAGTTCCTAGAAAAAACCATCGCGAAGTAGCTACGCAGCTCCCAGCTGAACGTCCTGCAAGCTTGTGCAGTGTATCATTAAATAGAGAGTTAACATTACTTCAAGTGAGCATAAAATCTGTAAGAAATACAAAGACATTTATATAATGTGAACATTTTCCCAAAGCATTGTAATAAGTAAACTTTATTTTCTCCCATTCACTGAACACTCTAATTCGAGATATAAATAAATGCTAATTTTTGTCTGTCATATTAAGGAAAAAGTATAAAGTTCTGCATGAATCCTAGCTCTATCAATTAAACAAGGAAAAGTTATCCACAGATTGGATTATATCAGAGATGACCTAATAAAAGGTGCTTACCTACCTTTAACGCAAGAATTTTACTGGTAGTTGAAATGTAACGATGTGGTCTTTGGAATTCACTTAAGACACAGACAAGGAGTGTAATAAAATGTGTCACTTTTCCTAACGACCACCACAAACTACTTGTAATGAAACCATCTGAGATATGAAAGCTATTTCTGTTTCTCTTCACCACAAGCCCAAGTAGCACATAGTGCTATCTAGTGAATACCAGTTGTAACTGTATTCCTCTTGCACGTAATCTTCTGATTTATGAATTTTTTTACATTCTGTCATTTCTATTGGGGAAGTGAGATATGCGATCTAAGTTAAAAGAAATTATATTTTAACTATGGTGGCTCATATTTTGGTTTAATTTGTACCAACATTCTTAAATAGTCGCATTAAATCCTCACAAACAAAGGTATACAAAGAAAAAGACATAAAGTTAAACATCACTATTTATGAGATAGAAAGCCTTGGGATATTTGTCATTGCATTTGGAGAAAAACCAAGTTTCCAATAATTCAGTGCTTTACAGGAGGTAGAATACTAGAGTAAATATGTGACGGAAAATAGTCAAATATAGACAAAACTGATACAGACAAGACATGGGAGAAAGACAGGAACACTAGGAATTGCAAGAAGAAATGGGGAAAAATAGGTCGAGCTGCGTGGATATCCGAATCGAGTGCTACTACATCAATAGGCATACACGTTGAGAAAATGAGGTCGGATTTGAATAATTCAGTGCATCGCAAATCGAAGCATGGAACCTTGGTTTTCAATACTACTGCTTCATACCCTGAGGTTCCGTATTGAGATACCCAAACGTGTATTAAGCTTCTCTAATCTGATTAATGTACAATCGGTGACTTCTACAGCAATGTCAATAACTATGTTGTTATAACACAGCTTAAAGACGACATCAAATCGTACACTAATAATACAAACAAATCGAACAAGGCCAATTATGTCATTGGCTGATACCATTATATTAGAATTAACAGGTATATAAACCGATATATCAACAATGATATGTTAAATGTAATCAGAAGCTGGTCAAGGTTTAAAAATAACACTTCAATGGATACTTTTAAACTGTAACCAATTTCAAGTACATTTGTTCATAATATTGTATCGAAATGAACATTCTAACTATTTCTTCACTAGATTTGCCTGAGGTGAAATCTCTGGCACCGTACTGCTTGAATTGTGCAACATCACAAAGGCTGCATCCCAGGTTTTTCCGAAGTAGATATTTTTATAATTCTACTCGAGAAAATGTTCAATTGTAGGCCCTTCTTTGTTATGTTATGTAGGAGAAAACGTCCTCATAAATATTAATACAATTGTTTTAATAGTAAGAAGTGTTTAGGCAAGTTTTGTGCATGAAATGTTTGTCACAATTAATATTAGTTTGTTGTAGTAGTCAATAATTTGCCACAAACTATGTCGCTGCCAAAGAGTTTAGAAATGTTGGCGCAATTGATGTCATTTGGCATGCAAATTTGATACGCTCTTATTCACATGCTTTATTTTAAAACTCAGCAGGTTTTCTTCGTGATTGCTCACCATTTTTTCTGTTTCACATTTCATTTTCCATAGCACTTTGGCGGATTGCTATTTAACGTACACTCATTTTATAACAATATAAACAGCATTTTCATTATATTTATTATGTGTTACTCTCCCATGGGTACAAATTTGGTAGTCTCTCTCGAAATGGTGTTCAATAAGAGACACGCCAAATTCTAAGCATGCGGTTCAAGCGTACAAACGAAATTTCAGCATGCAATTCAAGCGTATATACGGACAGATATACCTGCATGTAGTTCAAACGTGCGTACCAAACTACCTATATGTAATTCAAGAATGCATACTGAAATACTTGTATGTAGTTCAAGCGTACGTACTGAAATACCTGTATGTACTTTAAGTGTACCTACTGAAATACCTGTATGTAGTTCAAGTGTGCGTATTGAAATACCTGTATGTACTTTAAGTGTACCTACTGAAATACCTGTATGTAGTTCAAGTGTACGTACTGAAATACCTGTATGTAGTTCAAGTGTACGTACTGAAATACCTGTACGTAGTTCAAGCGTGCGTATTGAAATACCTGTATGTACTTTAAGTGTACCTACTGAAATACCTGTATGTAGTTCAAGTGTACGTACTGAAATACCTGTATGTAGTTCAAGCGTGCATACTGAAATACCTGTATGTACTTTAAGTGTACGTACTGAAATACCTGTATGTAGCTCAAGTGTACGTACTGAATTCCCTGTGTGTAGTTCAAGTGTGCATATCGAAATACTACATGTAGTTCAAGCGTGCTTACTGACATACCTGAATGTAGCTCAAGCGTGCGTACTGACATACCTGCCTATTATTCCAGCGTACGGACAGAAATTGCGTACTACATGAAGTTCAAGCGCACTGACAGAAATATCTTAATGTAGTTCAAGCGTACGTACTGAAATGGCCGTATGTAGTTCAAGCTTGCGTAATGACATACCTTCCAGCGTGCGAACAGGAATACCTACTTCATATAGTTCAAGCATGCGTACTGAAATACCTGCATGTAGCTTAAGCATGAGTAGAGAAATCCCTCTAGAGAGCTTGTACATTTAATCATTAAACAAATATTGAATAAAATGTAATGGTATAACCCCAACAACATCCGAATTTGTAACATTTATGCACTTCTTCTGAATTAAAAGTCAATAGCTCAAAAAGCAATATTAGTGGCTTATGAAGTATATGAAATTATTATCCTTATTCATCTTTATTCATCGAAACACCAACGATTGAAGGTGGTTGGTGTAAGCTCAACAATAACAGCCAATTTCAACAGTCATTATATACTTACCTATTTAAAAAAAACAATGGCTTCATTGAGTAATACTACAAAATTTCATGTATATGGAACTACTGACCTTATTTTAAAAAGCGAATCCCTTACTGAGCAGGCGAATGCACTTTGCGAGTCACTAGTTGAGGATCCTTGTAATGATAACTGGTATCATCTTCTTGTGTTCTGGTGGACTATCTTTATGACCCTGACAATGCAGGAAACACGCTACCTTCTGCAGAGGAAATGCCGCATTAACGATACCGGAAAACTCCTATTGCTGAAGTCCGTACAAATATCATTAAAAAGTAAATTACCACAATTTCCAGATGCAGACTCCTTTACATTTCAAAGACCCTGTCGTCTTCTGGTTTGCTTTATTTTACATGGCACACCGAAAATACGTGTAAAGAATGAACAAGAAATTCGTACGGATGAATATTTTTGATCATATAACAATAGAATGCGGAATTCTTTTAGATCATGATTATAACAATAGCATGGTGGGTTCTTTTTGAACATATATCAGTAACACCGCATATTTTTGAATCATATACCTACCAGTAGCGTATCCGATGGATTCTTTTGGATCGTATAGCCACAGCGTGCCGAATTATTATGGATTATATATCAGTAGTGTGTGAAATCTTCACTGCTTCATATCAGTAACACTTCGAATTCTTTTGGATTATAAAACAGTAGCGTGGTGGATTTTTTGGATCATATATCAGTAATATCCCGAATTCTTTAATGATATACCAGTAGCTTGGGGGATTCGTATATCAGTAACCTTCCTAATTCTTGCGAATGATGTAACCGGAGCGTGGCTGATTCTTTTGGATCATACCTCAGTAATATTCCGATTATTTCGGATCATAAAACAGTAGTGTGCTGGATTCTTTTGGATCATGTAACAATAGCGTGCTGCTCTTTTGGATTATATACCTGTGACGTCTCAGGCTATTATGGATCATATTACCAGTAGCGTTCCGGATTGTTTTAGATCATATGCCAGTAATGTCCTGTATTGTTTTAGGTCATATGCCAGTAATTTCCTGTCTTGTTTTGGCATTTACTACTGACGTTCATGTTTATATTGTTCCTTATGACTGTAATATCCCAAGTTCATTTGGATAATATACCATAACGTCTAGCGTGCTATTGCAAAATACACCAGTAGCCTTCCGTATTCCTTTGCATCACATTCCAGTACATTCTGGATAGCAGTTGCTTCCACGTTTTGCTGTCTTTTCATAAAAGGGTATAAACTATTTTTATATATTTCCTTTTTTTTTTGCACATAAACCAGCTGCGTCCAGAAATATTTCGTGAACACTCTACCTGAGGTTCATAGGATCATTTTTGAGAATATACCAGCAGTGTTTTCATTAACAGATCCTTCCTTTTCCTCTCAATATTTCAAAGTTGAAAGTAAACCTCATTCTGAATATTGCTTAAAACGACAATAAAAGCGCATATATGTAAGAAAATATGATGCGCAATTCATCATTGAATTTTCTGTGAAAGGAATTACAAATATTTATTGTTCGTTTTACTTACAGTTGACCTGAATTATCAAATAATTTTATTAAAATAACTTCCTATTTAATGATCTTCATTAAATGTTATACATTAGGGAGTATCTAAGCACTAATTGATCTCTAGTAGGTTATTCACTTAGCCATACTATTTTAACGTAATTTATGTCTCTCGCTTAAGTTATACGTAAAGTAGAAATCCCTCAATATAATGTTTAGCGCTTTTATTATGGTTGCATAAGTGTAACTGATGAAAACTATCTGGAGCAAAATAGAAAGATCAGCATCAAAGTGCAATAACTTGTGACATGTAAACTATTTTGGCAATGATTACTTGTCTGTAAAATTCATTAGTAGGAAAGGTAAATTGCATGATCTATTAGATTACTATAAATACTGTTGAATGCAATTTCATTGGGTTACAATTATGGGGAATGAAACGTAGTTCATCATTAGTTTTCTTGCGTCATACACAAGTTTGAGACTTCACTCTTTTGGAGAAACTGTAATATTACTTCAGTGACACACACGGATGCTTTGTAATAATATATACTTAAAAAGACAGCCCACATAAAACATCAATGCCCTGCATAAGAAATATGGCACAAAACCGTAAATGATAAAGGGAATCGGAGAACGCCCTATGCTTTTTTTCTGTCATTATAATTTAATAATATATAACAGGTGAGTCAGCTGCCCCTATTTACTTTTTAATTTATGCAACGTACTAAGCGACATATGTGACTTACGCCTTTCTTCAATGCCTTCTAATGGCTGAATTGCATAACACTTTATAGAGGACGGATAGATAACTCAGTGCATAAGTGTTTTACGGGACAGAATGCAATCGCTATGTATGTCAATGCAAAACACATTCCATCCTGACACTGGGAGCTACAGTAGCACCTTTACCTGATTTTACAAACTTTTATTCTTTAGCATACATCCATACATACCTTGAAAACGCCCCTGAAGGAACAGCTTATCACATGCATTGGTGGACAAAACTATTTGAAAACAAAATGGCAGATCTACGCAATGCGACGAATTGGATTTAAGCCGTCAGCCAACAAAGGTTCGTTGTGCAGCCTTGTCAAAAAATGCTAAGTATTAGGTAGGTAATTTCGCTTTTGTCACATACTATGGCATATTTAAGTTCATACAGTAATTGAAATGGCTGATGTAGTTTATTTATTTGAGTTAAAACCACCAAAACAAGCCCCAAACACTCTATGAGTCTGCAAAAACCGTGTAAAGATTCGAGTTGCGGTCTGAGTTCTGCAATTATTTATTCGTATAGGAACTCCAGCTCGCAAGGTAGCATTGACCGAAGGGCGTTATCATGGTTGCTTTACCACTGTGCCACTTCAGTTAGGGTTCAAATGCTCTGTGTTAAGTTCAAACGTTTTATTACATTTTGTTTTACCTCTTTGGGCCTATAATTTGACATTATGATACAAAGAACATTCTTATAACATTATGTGTGTACAAAATAGAATAATAATCGCCATGATTTCCACTGACAGGTGGATAATTTATACTTCGTAGTGGATACTTTATTGTGCTGGCTATTAAGCTTGACCCATTCAATCAAGTTTAAAAGACTTCACACATGCAAATTGGCTTTAGCTATTTGCGCCTGCGTCAATTCTTGGCGTGAATAAACTCTCCATTATATACTGAGTATTTGAAACCTTTCTACGAAACACGGCTACTGTCATAATGTATAAAAATGACGAGTATGTTGACATGCTGTTAATCTATGGAGAAACAAAGTGTCAGCAAAGCGCCTGTATGAAGAACGGTTTCCAGGAAGGCGGGCACCTACTGCAGACACTTTTCGAAAGGTTGAAAGACGCCTTCGTGAAACAGGATGATTTGGAAGAGCATCACCTGCTCGCGATGCTCCAGTAACCTCTGGAGGCAATGAAGAAGCAGTGCGAAACGCAAGAAAACAAAGCACATACCAGTTCAAGGGCCTTAGCACAAGACTGTACATAAGCCTAAGTCGGTCCTCGCTTATGCGCATATTGCACCGTAATAAACATCATCCGTACCATCTACAATTACACCAGGCTCTCCACAGACACGAATTTCAAGCGCGAGGGATATATGCACAGTGGCTACAGCATCGAGTGCAAATGGATGCAGAGTTTTTAGGAAATGTTCTCTTCAGCGATGAAGCCACATTCCACAATAACGTTACTGTTAACCGCCATAATATGCAGTACTGGAGTATAGCAATCCTCACTGGCTGTGAGAAGCTGCATTCCAGGTTAGAGCATCAATGTATAGCGCGGAATATTAGGTGACCAGCTAACTGGACCGCAATTTTTTGAAGGCAACCTCACAGGACCACGGTACCTTGCATTTCTACAAGAAGAATTGCTATTGCTACTGGAAGATGTACCACTAGTGAAATGCACAAGAATGTGGATCCAGCAGGATGGTGCTCCACCACATTGGTCACTGATTGTAAGGAATCACTTGCATGGAAAATATCCGAAAAAATGGAGTGGTCGAGGGGGACCAATCGCATGCCCCCCTTGATCACCTGGTCTCATCCCACTGGATTTCTTTCTGTGGGGTCATTTAAAGGAATGGGTCTACGCTCTAGATCCGCAAAGCCCAAATCATCTATGGGCACTCATACGTGAAGAATGCAGGCAGGTTACACGAGGCATGCTACAGCATGCAAGAAGGTCTCTCCGCCAATGTACCCAAATGTGCATTAATGAAGGGGGTCGTCATTTTGAGCATTTACTTCGTTGATGAAATTCACGCTCTTTAACTATTTATTATTCTGTTTACCCGTGAACTTAGCACATTTACAACTCCTTTGTCATTAGAAGAAGTAAAACATAATGTTTAAACATGAAACAAAAACTGTTAGCTTTAATAGCGTCAACATGCGCCCAAAAGAATGAAAGCTAACTACGTTACACGATTTACAACACCAGATACGGTACACATTATTAGGGTAAACATGATCCATAATTATTTTCTAAATTAAATCAAACTGAGTTTCATTTATGGATGCTTTTTAACTGCTGTGGTCCTTGGGGTCCCATTCTATATGGGACGTGAAGGATCGGTAATTTTGCTCAGAGGCCCCCTTTACCAGCCTTGAGACTCTTTTGCGTACCGCAAATCTACGACACGGGACCACCGGCTTTACTTCCCTTCCAAAGGAAGCCATGCTAAGGATTTTTACGCCCGAAAAAATCCATCACCCTCCGCCGGATTTGAACCCGCGACCTCGGGAACTAGAGGCTAGCATGGTAACCACCACACCACGGAGAACGACAATTATTTTCTGATTATAATTCTTGTGTCTTTGGTTCACAGGAGAGCGAATAACAAAAATAAATACATTAGTATACTAAAATACAGAAAATAAACACAGGAAGAAAGAAAACACCAAAACAATTTGATGTAAGTACTAGATTCGAACCTCCGAAGCTAACCTTTGCTTCGCCAGATTCCGTCAGTTAACCCACTCGACCAAAACCCACATATTCTGTCCTGCTCTTCGGGAGAATATTCTTCTACCCCCTTGCAAGTATTATATCCATCAAGAACCGTCTTTTTTAAGCCTTTCGCAGCTCCTTGGTTCTCATTCAGGCCTTTAATTGTTAATGGTGGTTGGTATAGTACCGCAAGGAAGGGCAGAGCTACAGTAACAGTTTGTTTGCTAAAACAATCAATGTTTTCAAATTAGACTATAAGATACGGGTTGCAAAGATACGAATACCTAGGGGCAGCTGACTCACCTGGTATATAGAAATAGTATAGTTTTAAATACAAAAAATTGTTATGGCTCTTAAATACGGCTCAAACATTTCGATGTTTGAATCCTATATACATATAATTTTAATCACACGCCCTTCTACATTTGGCACCTAGAGATTCTGTAAATGCGGGAGATCCAAGTGCAAAGGGTCCGTTTGTCCATCTCCCAGCATTCGTTCCGGATAAAGATCTGGAAATCCTGTAGATTCGCCGCGTCTCCAACTCTGATTATCCAAAAATAGGTGGCAAAGATTATCCAAGAAGGGATATCTGTCAGCTGCTTATCATCTTGATGAAATTCGAGGTGTTAATCATCCAGTGAAGGCACTTGTACGCCATGATGGATCACACAAATTCGTCCATATACCCAGTCCCAAATAAAACGTACGATGGCACAGGCTTCTAGTTTGTGATGTAAGGTTTCCACCGCAGGACACCTATTGCAGTGATTTGATGTTACTCTGCCATGCCGCCACAATTTGTCAGCTGTCGGAACAACCGCATTGACAGTCGAGTATACTGCATCTTTCCAGTTAGTGGGGATCTTCGGATTCGTAAATTTGTTCCAGATGTTCCTCTATCGTCTCAGCGAATAGTTACGTTGCACTCGGGGTAGAACACTGCTGGTAATCATGAGTTATTTGTAAAGGAAGGCAGACCGTTTAAAACCTAACCTCTGATTAGTTGTAGTTGGCAGCTTCGTAAAGTCTCCCACCACCGCCGAAATTCGGGTAGCCGGTTACCTGGAAGGTGAAGTTGTTCTGCCCAAAGATATTTCTGTAGTGGAAGGCCCTCGCCGTTCAGAATACGCAGTATAGTTTTTCCAAGGAGGGTCAAACATTTAGCATCTACTGCTATCAGTCCACGAACACCTTTATTAACTGAAAGCCGTAGTTGTTCTCTGGAGACCCAATAAGCAGTTCCAGAACACAGAAAATAACCAATAAGACATTGAATCCTTTGTCAAAATTGCATGGTAATGGGTAGCCCTTGAGCAATGTACCAAAATCCTACTGAGTGCGTAAATGTGCACATACCACACTCATTGAAGAATGTGGTGTCCGAGTCCGCTGCTCCACTAAGAAAAACCGTAACTTGGTTAGTTTTTCAGTCCAATTAGGTACCACAGGCTCCCGAATGTCGTGCATAAAAACAACACCCAAGATCTTGTGTGACTTACAATCCGCATACCTAGGAGGTTAAGTGGTTCTCGCCAATGACCAGACTGCAAAACCTTCGACTTGGTAAAGTTTAGTTTTGCTCCAGAAACAGCGGTACAGGCTCGAAGACACTGATGTAAGGTGACCATGTGAGCATTATTTGCCACGAATACCGTCACGTCATTCGCATATGCTGTAAGTTGAAATCGCTGACCATGCAGCTTCATATCGCCCAGGGATGATTGCAGATGTCGAAAAGGGGATCGAGGCTCAATGAATAGACAGGAGTAATCCTGTCGGACTGACTTTTCTATTCAGATAATTGGAGAAAGATATCCGTTACAGAGAATACTAGATATCGCCGCAGCATAAGGGTTTAGTAATAAGGAAAGAAACCTTCCTGGGATTCCCAAATGCCGCATAAGCGATCCAAGGTAAGAATGACTAACATAGTCAAAGTCTTTTCAAAGTCAAGATTAATCAAAGCTACTGAAATCTTTTCGGTTTCAACAAGACAAAGAATATCCCTCAATAAGCCAATGTTCTGTATGATGTTCCTGCTACTCGATACTGCAGTCTGAATGTTGCAGAGAATTACTCCATAAACAAGATGTAGCCTGGAAGTTAATGATTTTGCCATACACGTAATGCAATTGAGCAAAGTAATCGACGTATACTCGAAAGTAGTTCTAGCGCGTCGGTGCTTCGGGAGCAGCAGAGTTACGCCTTCAGCAAGCTTCTCTGGAATCACAGAGTTACGTTGAACTTCTTCTAACACCGCCGTCAATTCTGTAGCAATGACGTCCCAAAACGTGGGATAGAAGGCATACGGAATATCATCCGGCCCAGGAGCTGTGTTTTACTTTACACTTTTCAGATCTGCAGCTAGTTCCTCGGTGGTAATAGGTCGCAAAAGAGAGTCGTCGATCTGTGAAGATAGTTGATATCGTATCGGGGACGAGCCGGTGCCGGTATCCTTACCTTTGGAAAATAAATCAGTAAATTACGCATGAAAACATCTAATGATAGTTGGTGATTCGGAAATTATCCGCCCATCGTAACAAAGTTCTTGTATATAACGCGGATTATATTGCTTGCGATCTCCGGCAAGATGGAAGAGAGAGGGAATGTTTCTTCCGCAGCCATGTGCCGACGATGGGAGACATTCGCGAAGGCGCAACATCTCGAATTGCTTCAGCGATATTTGTTCCTGATAGCATGCAGACCTTTGGACTCATCGCGATCGGCTATTTGCAGTTCAGCGAGATCCTGTAAAACAGCATAATAGAAATCCAATAGCTCTCGCCGTTCCCTGGCTCGTTGGAAAGCTACCCTTTTAAAAAAGGAAACAATTGCTGGTTTAGCTTTATAAAGCCACCAACAGAGTTTGCTGTGAGAGTTGAAGAAGGATAGTTGCAGCTTCCCCCACGTAGTCCTCCAGTAACCTCTCTCAGGAGAGGGAATATATGCAACCCAAGTAATCCGACAGACCACTGTATGATGATCACTGAACGCACGAGGTTGAACTCTTATATCATGGGCATCAGGAACAAAATTGCGAGAAAAATAAAATCTGTCAATGACTCCGACCACCGCAGACACTGAATCACTTCACCCTGAATATGCCAAGCGCTGTACTTGGCGAAACGTCGGTATCCACGATGCCTTCTAGACCACGGCCTACAAGCCCGGATAGTTGTAATTCATTTATTAGTTCAACGTGAAACGACTGCCCACCCATTAGGTAGAGTACTGCTTCAATTAGTTTCTTAAATAATAATCTGCTCAGCCTGACATTTGTGTTCTATTGTGCTACATAAAGACGTGAATTTCCTTTTTGAGCGTCATCAATGGTATTCTGATTTTCTTGAGCTGTTAATTACAGCGCGCAACAGAATCTGATTGTTTATGGAATGACCAATTGATATTCAGAATGTCACAAGAGTCATCAGAATTCCACACCGTTCTTTATTCCAAGTAATAAACAAGGCCAACAGAATAGTTTTTGCAAATAATCACTACCACACAACCACTCATACTCTTATACCATGTCTGATGTAACACATAGCACCTTTCCTTTTCACTTTATGTGCCGATACTCTAAGAACTAGCTTAGGTATACCATAAATGTAATATTTCGTCCTCGGTCCACCTCGAAAAATGTTTTTGTAACATGCAACACACTATGTAATTTTGCGTATTCATTGCAAATCGCCAATAGTTTGAATGTTTTAAGACATAAACTTATTGTTGATGCTTTAATTCAACTAGCAAACTTCCAAGACCATACACACAACGGCAGTAATCGCTACGTACAGATTTTTTCGTACCTGAACTGAACTGACACTGAAGGGCCAAGTCGATTATTTGAAGTTTGAATAGTGGTCCGAGAGGAATGATACTCCGCAACCTAAGGCAAGTGATGCTTATACGTCAACAAAGGATTTCGCAAGTATCAATGACCACCGAATAGCCTCTACAGGGGATCTTTCTACTCTAGAAAATCCAGGATTTTAGCTTCACCGTAGCCTCGAAGTAGGTAGTTTGTGGGAGGTACACTGCACTCACACAGTCCAAGCTTGAGTTGGTTGTCGTGGGAAGCAGATAAAAACTGAAGCTGAACATCCCAGAGCTAGGAGTAGCTGCACCAACCCTCTATACCTTGCGGCTATCCCATTTCGCTCGCTTACAACCCATTTCCCTTGTTCTCTGCTGCTTCCTGCCACTAGAGAAGTGGCGCTTCACTAGCTTCACCTGAGGAACTGCCTCTGTTAGTTATATGTTAGAAATAATGATGAATTGAACAAATGATATAGGGAGTGCCAGAACAATCCCTATATTCAACAAACGTGGGTTCTATCAGGTTTATCGTTTACCCCGCAATGAATTCATAATCGTTGCTTTATGTACAAGCGGAACTCCGAGGACTAGGCCTTTGCAACTCTGCGCTACAATGAAAAAACGTGACTCACAGCGTTCAGCTGCTCTCAAACGCTTGAGATTGGTACTGCATACATATGGCTAAAGATTCATTTGCAGACACGCGTTTGGTTATTTATTTATACGATATATACCGAATTTGTCTTTCTTTCATTTTTTTCTTTAACTTACCAACATAAAAGTACAACTGTCAGGTCGACGGCAATTACTATTTTATACGAAATAATTAAGAACACTTTATTTGATGGATTAATGAAAAAGTAATAAAGAGCTTCTGAAACAGGCAAAGATTATCAAGAACCCTTCATCGGACCTGGTTCCATTTGTGTTATACAATTGAGGAGCATTAGGTTAAGCAAATAAAGCATAACAAAATATCTGACTAAGAGGAGAGGGCATCATCCTTGCAGTGAATGATTTAAGTTATATAGCTATATGAACATGGGCGTAATGATGTCAGATGAACAAGGTGAGCTTGCTCGTGTATAGTAAGACCACATATACCAATACAAGTTTCACATACAAAAACATTTTATTGTAGGGCAATTCCTTACAATTGCGTAACTGAACTCCATTTCGCAAATCCGATAAGCTGTACTTAAATGCTCTGTCCATGACGATAGGGCTTTGCATTGTCTGGTTATTGTAGCTTCTGAGGTTTCCCCAACTCATTAAGTTTAGAAGAACCGCACTAAATGTTGCCGCTGTATGGCTGACTCGCGTTATTGTTACTTTTAGGTAATATTTGAAGGTTTTGCGAATACATGTTTAAAACACAGATTCTTTGAACGAAATGAGAAGGAAAGTTCTGCTTGGATTTAAAATTCAAGATTAAATAGAAGATAGTCCCAGAACGTACATTGCATCACCTTCTCTAAGATTATTTAAATGGTGTCACTCTTGAGATAAGTTATGTTTTCTGTCCATTTCTTGTCAAATGTCACATTAAATTTATTTCTGTGAAAAGCAGTAAACTAGAAGTTTAACACTTCCTCTAATGATGAGATAAGAAGGTAAGAAGCCAAGTGGAAGCAAAAGTCTTAGTAACATGAACCTCTTTAAGAAATTAAAACCGCAAATATTTGATAAGAGTTGTCCAATGCTTATCATATCGTTAACATAATATATATAGATATACGCCTAAAAGACGTGCTATTATTGGCACATGTAGTGCGTGACTCAGAGTGCATAATATTTCACGCAGATGCATGTTACCTTAAATTGGGAAATTATTTTTCAAGTACACCTTATCTATCACTGTATGCTAAGTGATAAGTGTTATTTGAGTAGGAATAATATGCATACATAATATAAATTCGAAAACGTATATAGAGAAATAAAAGAATTAGAGCTGTAAACGCAGAAATCTTCGAACTGGTCATTCGCGATTGTGAACCACTGCATCATCTAACGTGAGATTAAAAAAATACAACGCAATATTCTGCACGTGAGTGGCATGCTTATTCATGATGTGGAAACAAGGTTGGTAGAACTTGCAGCCAGAGCCACCACAAAAATGGCCAATGTTATTTTAAAAATTGTATTGCTTATATGGGAATAAACTAAATGTGCTGACGCGTTTTTAAGAATAAATGCTGTGTATTTCATTCAAAATCAGCGTTCTAAATATATGTTTTCGGTAGAACCATTTCTTGTTGATTGGTGCAAATAAGCAAAGATGGATCCAGGCCTGTATATAGTTTACTATATACTATAGGTATAGTTCATTTGCACAAAATATCGGCACGAAACACATAGGGAAAGAGAATATGGTGCACTTAAATGCCCATGTAGCAGAAATCTTGTGCTGAGCGTAAGCTAGAAGGAGCAGGAGGGTAAAAATATTACAAAGAGGTTCTGCAGCCTTGGTAGAGACTTACAGAATAACACAATTTCAGTCAGTGCTTTTCTGTCTAAACTGAAAGGTGAGTGCAATAAAACGCTATGTTAACGTTATATATTAAGAACAATAAAGTGTTCAGAGAGAGAGAGAGAGAGAGAGAGAGAGATAGTGAGACGAGTGGATATATCAGAGAAGTTGCGCAAATCTTCGTTTTCTTGTTTAAAACTGGAAGTTTTAATAATACAAAATCTCCGGTCTCACAGCCTAAGGTTATAAATATACTTAAAGAAGATGGAATAAGAAGAAGAATACAAAGCCTAATAATGATTTTATAGAGTAAGGATTTCTGGGGGCGGCGCTGTGGACGAGTGGTTAGACCACTTGCCTCTCACCAAGGGTTCAATCCCAGGTACTGCATGTGGAATTTGTGGTGGACAAAGCGGCGTCTGGGCGGGTTTTCCCCGGCTTCTCCGGCTTCCCCCGCCATTCATTCCATCAATTGCTCCATTATCACCTTTCCTTTCATTTATCTCGCCGTCATTTGGTATCATCTCCTTCCTCGCTCACTCTCATACCAGGCTTCGGGGTTATCACCCATCCTGGCTGTTATCTCTGATCCATAGTCTGTGCTCCCCGAAAGGCGTCTTACTCCAGGCACCCGCTTTAAGTCCTATGGGGTGTAAACCCTAAAAACGGGAAGGGTAAACACAGAAAGAAGAAGAAAAAGAAATTGTTTGTGGTCGTTGTGTCCATTGTACAGCTTAAGCAACGGCTGAAGGGTTAGTAACCTACCATATTAGTATTATGTTTCACTAACTCTCCAAATATGGCAAAAGGTGTAAAATAGTTTAATAGCAAATTAGTAATTAGTCAAATATTGTTCACTAAACGTATTTTAGGATCCAGTTATTATGCGTGTATTAATCATTATGCACAATTGGTGACATACTCTGTTCCTTACACATACGTATAAATTGGGGACTATTATACTATTTACTGGACATTGTGACACTACAGCGTCAACAAACAGAAACCAGTTGTTATTTTCATACCGCAGACACCACTAGCTTCCAATGATAAACGTTGCACAGCTAGTTCCATCACCTAAATAACATACGCCCCCACTGCTATTTATTGAAAACTTATTCACTTAACCTAGACATTACAAGCCGATAGTGCGGGATGTCGAACAGCTAAGTCACTTCACCAAACCGACATTACTAGCTGTTCAACGGTTAGTTAATACACTTAGACACAACAAGCCATATCTTCTAGCTGAAAAACAAAGGTTTACTTTAGCCATATCCTACAAGCCTCCACTGCTAGTTTTTGAGCCATTAATTACTTCACAGAGAAGCTAGAAGCGGCCACTGCTGTTGAACTTTGAGTTATTTCTGGACTCCACGTGGTGCCACTGCTAGGTGTTAAACAATTAGTTACCCCACCTAGATAGCAAAGGCTGCCAATGCTAGCTGTTGAATGTTTACTTAATTCACATAGATACCAAAAGCCGCCACTACTAGCGGTAATATAGTTGTGTATTAAATTATATACAAAAATCCGCAACTGCTATATGTTGAACAGTTAGTTTCTTCACCTAAACACTACAAGTCGCTAATTCTAGCAGTTGAAGAGTGGGTCACTTCTTGCTAGAAACACAAACTGCCTGTTACTTCAACTAGACAACATAAGCTACAATGAAAGCTGTTGATTAGTTGCTTTACCTAGTCGATACAAGCCGTCACTGCTAACTGTTCAACAAGCATTTAACATAGCTTTTGAACAGATAAATCATATATGGACACTAAGAGTTGCCATTGCCAGCCGTAGAACTGCAAATAACGTAACTTAGGCACCACAAGTCGACACTGATGGATGTTGAATATCCATACGTACATCTACATATCAGAAGCCGCCACTGCTAGTTTTTGAACAGTTAATTACTTCACAGAGAGACTACAGGCGGCCACTGCAAATATTAAACGGTTAGTCACTTCTTCTAGTCTCCACGTGCCGCCACTAGTAGCTGTTAAACACTTAGTTATATCAACTAGACACTCCAAGCCTCCACTGCTAACTGTTGAATTGTTAATCAGTTAATCCAGATTCTACAAGCCACCACTACTAGCTCAGGGACAGTTAGTCAATCCATCCAAATTCCTGGATCCACTACTCCTAGCTTTTGAAATTTTAGTTACTTCAGCTAGACACAAAATGCCGTAAGTGCTACTTTTGAACAGTTAGCCACTTCACGTAAACACTACAACCCGTTGCTTCTAGTTACTGAACAGTCGTTTACTTCACTTAGAAACCACAAAACACTAATACTAACTGTTGAAGGATTAATAACGCTACCTAGATACTATAATCCGCCACTTCTTACAGTTGAACCGTTAAATTATTATTACATCACCTATACACTACAGTCCGACAAGGCTAGCTGTTGAACGCTTATGCACATCACCTACAAATCAAAAACTGCCATTGCTAGCTCTTGAATGGTAGATTACTTCACCTAGTCAAAACCAGCAGCCAATGATAACTTCTTAATGGTTAGTCACTTCACCTGGAGACAAAAATCCGATCTGCTACCTAGTGAACTGTTAACTATATTAACAAGCTGGCACAGCTATCAGTTGAACTGTTAGTTGGTGCACCTAGACCACACAAGCCGCCACTCATAACAGTTGAATGACAAGTTCTCACCATAAGTCGGCACTATTAGCTGTTGAAAGGTTGGTTCTTTTACCTAGACACCAGAAGGTGCATTGCTAAGTGTTGAACGGTTAGTTGTTACAACTACATACAAGAAGCCACCGCTGAGTTGAACGTTCATTAATTTCACCTGTACACAAGTGGACTCTGCTTGCTGTTCAATAGTTAGTTGCTTCACCTAGAACTATAAGCCGCCAATGCTTGCTATTGAGTAGTTATTTGCTTCGTTGTTCAATAGTTGATCACTTCACCAAGACACAATAAGTTATCACTGCTGGCTGTTGAATGTTTAGTATATCAACTAATCACCATAATCAGCCACTACTAGCTATTGGGCAGGTAGCAACTTTATCTACAAACCACAAACCGACAGTGCTAACTGTTTAACGGTTAGCGACTTCATCCAGACACTACAAGTGGCCACTTCTTACTGTTAGACAGTCAGATACTTCTGAGTCCAGAGTCCACAAATTGCCTCTGCTAATGGTTGAAAAGTTAATTACTTCAACTAGACACCACAAGCCACCACTACAAGATTTTAAACAGCTAATCACTTCACCAAATGTTATAATCCGCCACAGACAAGTTTGGACTGTTAGTCACTTCACCTAAACAACACAATCCAACACTGTTATCTTTCAAACAGCCATATACTTCACATATACCTCAGAAGGTGCCATTGCTAATGGTCGAACGCTTACTTAATTCTCCTAAAGATCACAAGCCGCCATTGCAAGTGATGCAACTGTTGCTTATTAAGCCTCAATACAAAAAACCGCCCTAGCTATCTGCTGAATAGTTAGTACCTTCATCTAGACACCACATTCCCTCACTTCTAGCAGTTGAACAGTTAGTCACTTCATCTGGGCTCCATAAGCAGCCACTGATAGTTGTTAAACAGTTACTTCACCTAGAAACCTCAAGCTGCAGGCTTCTAGCTTTTGAGCAACCACTCACATGATTTAGACACCTCAAGCCAGAACTGCTAGCTTTTGAACTGTCAGTCACTTCAACCAAGAAACCACAATCATCTATTGACAGCTGTTGAAAAATAATTAACTTAATCTACCCACCAGAGCGCACCAATGCATTATTGAACGATTAATAAAAAACACGTACACAAAACAAGCCACCACTTCTTTCTCTTAAATTGCTAGTTCCTTCACCTAGACATTACTAGCCTCCACTACTTGATTTTGAACAAGTAGCAACGCTACCTACGCACGCCAAGCCACCACTATTTGCTGTTGAACAGTAAGATACTTCAGCTAGTCCATCCGAGTCTCCACTCATAACTGTTGAGATGTAATCCATTTCACTTAGACAAATTCGTACTTTTTTGCCTTTGAACAGTACATTACTTCACCTAGACACTAAAATCAGCACCTGTTTGCCTTTAAACAGTTAAGTACTTCACCTAGACATTACCAGCTATCATTACGTGCTGTTGAACGTTGAGTTAATTCAATTAAACACCACAAGCCACCAATTCTAGGTGTTGAGCATTAGTAACTTCACCTAGACACTACAAGCCGACCCCTTGGCTGTTTAACATTTAGTTAATTTACAGTTTCTACAAGCTACCACAGCTATCTGATGAACAGT
Organism: Deroplatys truncata; assembly: GCA_030765065.1. Lineage (NCBI taxonomy): Eukaryota > Metazoa > Arthropoda > Insecta > Mantodea > Mantidae > Deroplatys > Deroplatys truncata. The sequence continues at coordinate 549,130,665 of CM060990.1, forward strand.
TAGTCACTTATTCACAACAATGCTCCACTGCTAGCTGTTGAACAGTCACTTATTTTAGACAGTAGACAGTACAAGCCGCTACTGCTAAAGTTTGAACGCTTACTTCAATTCAGATATCACAAGTCCTTACAACTTGCAGTTGAACAGTTGGTTATTTCAGTTAAATACATAAGGCCAAAACTGCAACCCATAGAATAGTTTAGTTACTTCACCTATACACTACAAGCCGCCACTCCTAACAGCTGAACGCTTAGTCACTTCATGCTAGACCCCACAAGCCTCTACTACTTGTTGCTGAACAGTTACTTCATCTAGACACTACAAGCCGCCACTGCTAGCCTTTGTAAGCTCAGTTACTTCACCGAGACACTATAAGCAACCACTGCTAGTGGTTGAGCATTTAGTAACTTCGCCTAGAAAATTTCGCCGGCGCTACAGCTTTTGAACAATCAGTCACTTTATCCATACATCAAAACCGCCTCTACTGGTTCTTGAACAGCTAGTTACTTTACGTGGACACTACAAGCGGCCACTGCTAACTGTTGAACCGTTAGTTACTTCACCTATACACTGAAAGCCACCATTTTTAGGCTGTTGAACTGATTTTTTTTAAGTTCCCTTGTTTTACCCAGCTTATGATACTCTGTTTTCACTGTTTTCGTTACCGCTTATTACCGCCGTTACACAACACACATATACACACAAACACCCATGCCCATGGCGGGACTGGAACCTGCGACCCTCAGTTTGGCCGAGCGCCGGAGCTATACACTTCAGCGACCACGGCTACGAGGGCCGGCATAACTGTTAAGCACATCACCTACACACCAAAGACTGGCTGTTTAAGGGTAGGTAACTGCACCTAGAAAATACAAGCCGCTACTGCTAGCTGTTGAACGGTTTCTTAGTTCACCTAGATGCAACAAGCCGCAACTGCTAGCTGTTGAACGGTTAGTTACTTCACCTTTCACCAGGTGCCACTGCTGCTAGCTTTCAAGCTGTTTCTCGCTTCACTTAGACATTACAAACATCCAGTGGTTTACTGTTGAACAGTTGGTACTTGATCTATACACTACAAACTGCTACTGCTCATTCATTTTGAACATTTAGTTACTTCACCTGGATTCATCAAATCTCACTGCTTATTGTTGAAAAGTTAGTTACTTCACCTAGTGATGTACATCAGTCACCACTAGTTTACGAACAGCTAATTACATTACATTAGGCACTTCAAATGACCACGCTAGCTGTTGCGCCGTTAGTTACCTCGCCTATACACTGCAAGCAGTCACTGCTAGCTATGGAACGGTTATGCCCTTACACACCAAAAGCCGTTACTGCTAACTGTTGAACGGTTAATTAACTAGGCACAACGAATCAAAACTTATAGCTGTTTAACGGTTAGTTACTTCACCAAGAGACCTCATGCCACTGATGCCAGCGTTTGAACTGTTTGTTACTTCACCTAGACACCACAAGCCGCCATTGCTAGCTATTAAACGGTTGGTCAGTTCATCTCGACAGCACAAGTCACCATACTAGCTGTTGAACAGTTAATACTTCAGTTAGCCACCGAAGGATCTGAGCAGGGTGGTTCTGTGGCTCGCATTCTGGAGGTCCCGGGTTCGATCCACGGCGACCGCCCGCTCTGACTCATGGGTTTTTTGCGGTTTCCCTAGGTCGACAGGCGAATGCTGGGATGGTGTCCTCTCTACCACGATTTCCTTTCCGTCATTTCCCTTTCATTCCGTTTCCCTCTCATCTTTCAGGTGTGCTTACAGGCCTCCTGATGTAGGGTGGAGCTGGACAGATGGCGCGGATGCATGTTGACTAGTAAGAACACTCCCCGTGGACACCAGAGGGCTGGTCGACTGTTGGTTCGTTCATAGCCCTTTCTCGGAGGCTCCGGCGGTGACACACGAGTCTGGTAGCCTGGAAATGTTAGGAAACTTCGCGCGTCTCTGTGACCTATCTGCACACGGCCTGTAGCTTCCTGCGTTGTTCCTTCACTTCACCCCTTCCTCCTGAAGGGTGGTAGGCACAATATATCTCTGTAGGTCGCGGTACCGACGTGCCCCCTCGGTTGAACAAACTGTTACCTATAGCCACCAAAACGTTTTTTAGTTTATGGTGTTTCGTTGTATTCCTTGGGGTATATCGCAGCTCGTGTCATTCGAGATTCCTAATTGGTTAATTTCGAGCTGCGTCGCGTATTTCCCTCTTCCTCTATAGCAAGTAAGTTGTAAAAGGCAAGTAATTATGTATTTCACGGAAGGCACAAGTATTCCTGTGAGGGTGCGGTGCTCTTTCATGGAGATCATATGAGGTCTTGTTTGATTTCTAGCTGTGCGGAGACACCATGTGCACTGGGATACATTGCTTGGCTCCCGAAGGATGTGTTTTTATGGCTTTGACCCCCTATTGGCTTTTATTTTTATTACTGATACGATTTTCAATATCGTTGTTTACATAACAAAGTAGAATATTATATGGCTCCCAATCGGCTTCCGTGAATGCAGGAATGGGACAAACGGAATGTGAACACCACAACGATATTATGAGGGCATAACCGCTTGTGTTTTTTTTTTTGAAGGCATACAGTAACTTATGAATTCTAAGTTCCACGAAGAAAGTAAATGAATTAATTAGAGTATTAAATAAATGGTTAATGGAACCGAAAACATGCAAAGGTGGTTATCTAAGAAACAAACTAAACCTAAAGTAAAGATGACAGAAAATGATTTTTCAAACAGTTTGGCACGAGTTATATAACTTTTCGTCTCACAACACGAGGTTACTACGTCAAAATAGCCCTCCGGAATTTCATGTGACTAGGACTGTGTTCCACCCTTTTCCTGTCACAAAGCACCCCTCCAGCGTTCCAGGTTTCAAGATAAAACAAATGCATCTTACACACCATGTTATATGACCAAAAGAACCTTCATCCTAACTCATGTGAACTATGCAGCGATATTTCCGCCTGATTAAGAATACATAAAAAGGAACTCTGTAATAATTATAGTTTAGGAATAACTAATAATTAATTAACATTAAATTTGATAAATTTCCATAATTTTAAAGTCATAGGATTAAAAACTGCATCAATTGAAAGCCCTTCAGAAGCTGTAAATACGTTTTAAGTTTCAATAGTATTGTTAAATAAATAAAGGCGTAATTGCATAAGAAAAACTGCAAGATTTAGGCAAAAATAAAAGTAGCTTCGTTTTAGACTGTCCATTATGTTTTCCGAGCGTGGGATCATAAAAATCGAAACTTTCTTTTGTACTTGTGGATTTGAGGCAAGTTTTAAGGGTAAACAGACGCTATGAGGCAACGGACATTTATTACAGTTAGGCTTTGAATTTTCAACCAGGGAACCAATAAACATAGAGAATAAGTGCGAGAATCGATGGAAACATATGAAGACGCAGTGACATGTATAAAATTCGGAGGCGAGCAGTCGTTGTTATATGTGAATGCGAGCGTGGTTTTAAGACGGTTTATCATGATTCTTCGTTAAGGTAGCGCGTAGCACTCGGGATCAGAAAAGGACGCTAAGTTCCGAAATTTGATAAGTATCGCGCCATTATGCAATTATGAAGTAATGTAGGTGGAAAAATTTATATAATGTGCTAACTGTATTCTTCAATATAATTATATCCAAGCTTATAAACGAGTTAATGTTAGTCAAGTGACTATTTCAAGTTCGCGAGAATCTAAAGAACGGTGACAGAGCACCGAGATATTAAATAAGTAGCCGGAACAAACTTTAGTGTTCTAAGAGACAATAGTGAGAAAACAGTGCTAAAAGAACCGCACGTGTTAGGGAATATCAATGAATCTTGCAGGATTTCTAGCAGAAAGAGTGAGAAAAGTGAATACGGTGTTTCTTTCAAGACAATATCCTGGTGTCACCACTCCTGCAATCCTACCCTGACAACAACTGTAGGGAATTTCAGGCCGATTGGCCGACAGTTGACCCTGAATTCGACGAGAAGTGCTTCCTGTCTGATATCGGCGATTACGAGTCCTGAAGACTTCATCTACAACGACGCAGGGACGAGAACGACTGCGAGGTAAGATTAACACAACTAAGTAGCGCGCAAAAAACGCTACAACTACAAAAGAATTCTAAGAGAAAATAAGTCCATTTTATCCTATTTCCGTAAACAAAGGAGAGTTCTAAGACCGAAACAACCTTCCTACACCTTATATGCTGTGAACTACACAATCTAAGACGAAAACAACCCTATTTTATCCATTTCCTGTGAACTGTATAAGGGTTCCACAGCCAAATCAGCCCTCTTCCATCGTATGTCCTCTGAGAAAAAGCACGAGTTCTAAAAGCAAATCCACCCTCCTAATCTTATTTTCTTTTGAACAAAATAAGGGTTCTAAACCAACACAAACCTCATTCTCCCCGTGTACTGTGAACTAAGGAATGGTTCTGGACGAAAACAACCGTCTTCCATCATATGTTCAATACGAAAAGTAAGAGTTCTAAGCCCTAAATAACCCCCTTACATCATATGTTGCGCGAGTAAAAAAAGTCAAAGTAAGATCAAAATAATCCCCTTTCATCACATGACTTCTGAAAGAACAACGGTTTTAAGAACATTTTTACTCAGAGCAAAACAAGGATTCTAGACAAAAATAACCCGCTTCTGTCCTATTTCCTATGGAAAAAGCTTCCTCCTGTGTTCGGTATTCCAAAATCAAAAATGTTTCTCTTTCATACTGTTTGCTGTGAATGAAACAAAATACAAAAAAATTATAAAAATAAAAAAAATAATAAAAAAGCAAAACAATAAAGAACAAGAAAAACCAAAACAAGGAAAAATCGCTCTTCGATCCATGATACTGTAAAGTGCAAACAATACAGTCCTCCTGCGTTTTATTTTCAAATAACGAGCAGTTTTAAATGTAACTACGAGTAATAAATATTTGTGCGATGCGAAGAAACTCGTCTCTCCGTGGTGTACCTTGGGTAATGCTAAACAAAATACATTATTTATTTTTATGGAACGTACGTATTCTGGCTAGTGTCCCGCAGAAGCACGGAATGTATGTTGGTTATATCAGCTGAGAGGCAATACATCCAGGAAAGCTAGTTTGCACGTTTTGTGACGCAAGTCTCACTAGTTTGGACTTCATCGAAATTGAAACTTCAAAGCCCTCTGCATTAGCAAGAAGTTGGGTAAGTTACACCTATTTCTAGTTGGTGCTACTTCTGTACACAGTGTTCCCTAATCGCCGTCCATTTCTTGAAGTTATATCTCGTGGCTGTGCACGACACGCCGGTAATGTTGGTTGTATGTTGCGGAGGTTTCAGAGATGGTACAACATTTAATCAGTTACGAATTGTGTCTCTGTACATACTGTATACATGTATAAGCAAAGTACAGTATGTTTTACAGCTATAAAATTATGCACACGGGAGCAGGATTCGAACTAGGAATCTCTTCGTTAGAAATCTGCTGCCGTTTCCATTCGTCCACAAAGCACAGCTGCGGATTTTTAGGTCAAACCAGCTACCTAAAGTATAATCTACAGATGTCTGATTCATGATGGAGGGAAAGCGTTATTATTATTCACATCTAATAATCATTATTATCGCTTAATTCTTGAAAATATATTCATGGGTCATAAATCGTTAATTATTATAGTTATTACATCATTAAATGCGATAAAATATTTTTAATTCTTAGTGCTTAGCACACATTGCTTTTAACCTAATAAGAATTTTTAATTTTTTGGTATACTTTTGGATATATATCTTGCAAAATTACTAGGCTGCACAATATTTTTGCGAAATATTTACTAATGCTTCTAGGACAACAGTATTCCGCAGATATGCATAAAATGGATATAATAGCCTAGTTACATTAGTGTAGTAATTTTTGGCATTAAGGCTCTGATGAAAGAATCACCCAAACATTTGGAAAATTATAACCAGGGTTAGGATATTTAGGTGCGCACCTTTTTTCTTAGGGTAAGTTAAAGCTGTGCGGAAAAGTATCACACTGTGAAATTTTGTTTCTAGTTGCGAAAGGAGGCATTTTTTCTCTCACCTTTTTCTCTTTTTTGGGACCTTTACCCCTTTTTGGCACCTTTATCCCATTTTTCACCAACCATGCCCATAATCCCCGTTTTCTCCCTTTTTTCTTTTAAGTTTCATTTCAATTTATTCTTTAACTTTCAATCAACGTCTCCTCAGCTTGCTGTGTACGTGCGAATAGTAAGCTTACATCTTTCAGTAAACGCCGCGCGGGAATTGAAAGCACACCCGCAACAATGGAAAACATTTATGTGTTCGACGAAAACCTCTTTCTCTCGCTTTACCGCTATAAAGTGCCCGCAATAATGCAATTGACAATGAGTGATTCTATCCCACCAGAATCAGTAGCCTGCTGTTCGTGAATGTGAGTTTGTTACTGTAAGAGACGTCATCTGTTTGCGTGGAGGCGAAGGCTGGGCACGCAGAGATGGCAGTAACTTCACCCGTGCAGTTCCGAGAATTATTAAGACTGCTTTCTGCTCGAAACTACTAGAAATCGCTGATATTGAAGTTCCAGCATGAATGAGAACATTCTAGTAATTGTCGAGGTGTTATAAAAGAATGTGGACAGCGAATAGGCACAAGAGTGAGTTGTGCGACAGTCGCATTGTGTTAGCAAGTGAACTAGTGTTAGCTCTATGTTACATTACCAAACGAGTGTACTAGTACTAGATTTTACCATGCCAAAATTGTCCAGTGCTCGTTTTATTGTTCTGGCTGAGAAATTCAAACAAGATTTCATACACACTGATGGAAATGTTATGCGATGTACTATTTGTGATTCAGGAATTTTGTTAGATGAAAAACACCAGCGAGATCGCATTAAACAACACATTTCCAGCTCTAAGCATCAAATGAACAAGACTCTTCAAGCAAACAAATCACGGCAACCTCTATTACGAAATACGTTTCAACAGAGTTCTTCAAAAAGCCAAAATTTGAAGGAATTAAACATTGATTTGTGTGCAGCTGTTACACAACCAGGAATTCCACTCAATAAGGTGAACCATCCAGACTTCAAGGGATTTCTTGAAAAATACACAAAGATGTCAATGTCCGATGAGAGTTCTTTAAGAAAAAAACTACATGGAGCCTGTTTACCAAGAAACCATAGAAAGAATCAAGGAGAAAGTGTCTGATTGCGATGTGGGAATCATTGTGGATGAAACTCTAGACTCAATGGAGCGATATATTTTGAACATTTTAGTTTTTCCCTTAACAGGGGAGAAAGTTAAGCCCATGTTGTTAAAAATGTACGAGCTGCAGAAGGCCAATGCCAGTACAGTAATGCAATCCATTATGGACTTCTGCCAAAAACTCTGGCCTACTGGTATCGAGTTTGAAAAACTTCTTCTTCTGGTTACGGATCAGGCTCCATACATGTTTCAGCTGTTAACCAATTGAAACCTTTATTTCCTAACTTGAAGCATGTGACATGCTTAGCTCATGCCCTTCACAGGGTTTGTGAATCCATAAGGAACGAATACGACATCGCAAATCAATTCATCTCTGCCCTGAAGAAGATTCTACTTAAAGCTCCGAGCCATGTTGTTTACTACAGGGAAATCACTGGCCTACCCCTTCCAAATTTCCCGGTCAATACTCGCTGGGGATCTTGGATTGAGTACTGCTATGTTGTGTGAGAATTTTGACAAAAATAAAGAGTTTGTGCTTTCTTTGGATCCATCCGACGCAGGTGCAATTTCCAAGGCACAGCAACTTCTGTTACCGGAGAAAATACATAACTATATTGTGTCCATAGTTACAAGTACCTGCCTGCAGCTATTAAACAATTGGAAGAACAAGGTCTGGAAAAGGAAAAACAATGGGATACTTTTACTTCCGTGAGGGAGCAGTTAGATGGGTTTGCCAAAGACAAACTTGAATCTAGTCTTCAGAAGAATCCAGACATTGAGAAATTCGCCACATCTGTAGAGTTGCCATTCCGAGTGAATACAAGGTTTTCCCCACTGGTTTCTGTGGATGTTGAAAGAAGCTTTAGCATCTACAAAGACATTCTATCTCCTAATAGAAACAGACTTTTAAAAATGTGGAGATGCTTAATGTCTTGAAGTACAAACAGCTTCATGTTTTTTTCCTTCTTTTGATGAGTGCTAATTTGATGTACTTGTTTGTAGTTCAATAAATTAGAATAGAGGACAGAGAAATCGTTGAATTAGTTAAGGGAATGCACAACTGAAATTAACCCAAAATCTAAAAAAAAAAAAGTTCCCACTCCTTTGCTTGTAGTTTTAGAAACTACTTTTATTTTTCACCTAGCGGACGCTTCAGGATCGTTACGAGTCTTTTTAAATACCCTTGTGCATTTGGTTCCTAGCTGTTTATATTTTTAAAACTTCATTTTAAAGCGTTTCTTATTTTCAGCATTTATGCATATTCAAAATGTTCCACACGATGTAGTTTTCATCAATTCATATTGACATTTTATGCTTATTTCATAAACCGAAGTAAAGAAAACTGTCATATGATTTTTCTGTGTAATGAATAAGTTTTTTCTCTACTAATTTTTGAAGATAACTATGTGTACCAACAAAAAAGAAAAAATACAAATACAAAACTTCAAAACCTTTTTTCTCTTAAACTAAGTATGGTAGAAAAAAATTATATGACAGATTTGTAGTTCCTTGACATAGAACCAACATAAGATTTTTTTGTTTGAAAAATGCATCATGTGTTGCATTTTGCATATAATCATAATTTTATATTTTCAAAATTAATAACTTAAAAACTAATTAAGATTCCGGATTGAAATTCACAAAGCAATTATATCTAAAGAAGTATGACATGTAATTAAAATTTCAGCCCAATTGAATCGATAGTTTAGAAAATAGCAATTTCAGTTTTGCATCCCCTTAAATAAACCAGCACTTTATTACCCTTTTTTTCACCTTATTTGAGCACGTTTTCCCTTCCTTTTTGCATCTGAAATTTGCACCTAAAAATCCTAACCCTGATTATAACATATACTTTATTAAAAAGCTATTTTGTTATTGTTACTGCATTCATGTTATCCAGGGTTGTCGAAGATTAAATGTTTAAACACCTAAATGTGGCAAAATGTGTATGTTTCATTTTAAAATATACTAATTAGTGAAACATGATATAGTAATTTACCAGGTTTACTCCAATAATCTGACCATCTCTGTGTAATACTACAGGATATATACAATTAATACACAAACAGTATGTCGGTTACATCGATCTGTCAAAGCTAAATGTTAGTACGCCAAATATACTTGCGTCATACGCGGTGATAGTTTGCAATATCAGAACGCTTTTAAATAAAATATCTTAAACAGAAGTAAGGAATCCTACGTAATGCAATGATAAAGCACTAGAGATGTTCCACTCTCCCTGATGTCACTGGGTTGCGTATTCGAACAAAGTGCACGGCGACTCGGGAACACTCGTAATATCATGCTCCCTAGACATAGACAGAAAACATTTCTGTTTGTTTAAGATATTTTATGCATATGGCTAAGAGAACTGTAGTAAGTTCAGTGGGAAAAGACGTAGTCCCTTTTGGAAGGCTATACCTAAACATATGCATAATTTCATGTGCAATGCCATTACATAATTACTTTAAACGAAAACCACAAACAGAAAACAGCGCAGTCGCCTACATTTTACCATTTATATGCTCCAATGTTGTATCAGTACACATAGAAATAAGCATTCTTCAGAAATCAGAAACAATAGACAAAATGCCAGGTAAGAAAAGCAACTTGGCCGGATAACCTGTCGTTCAGGTGTATACAGCCTTATATGTCTAGCCTAATCCAACTTTCAGCAATGTGATTTTGGTACACTGAATGTAAAGGTGTGCCTTCAACGTTTTTGTTGAGGAATCGTTGCGAATTCCATTAGAAAAAGTAAAAGGAAACTCATCTATAGCTCTAAAATCTAGCAATGGATTGTAAGAACAGTCCCAATAAAGAAATCTTGACAGCAGCGGAGATAGTGTTAGGCCTGAAATTGTACCTGCAAAAACGAAAAGGTAAAACTGAAACAAAACCGACCAATAAACCAAGGAATGCAACTGAAGAGCGGTACACATGCAAACATTCTAAAACACTAATGATATTCGGTTGCTGTTTTTCTGTGTCTTAGCAACACGGAGAAATCAGTTTCCCTTGTAATAGCGTTGTTTCATGAGTTATTTGTGTTTCTTTGTTTTCTTAACAAACTTATGAACAACTGGGAAGTTTGAAAAACAAAAGCCTCAAAAACTATATTTCGAAATTTTTCACCTGCGGATAAGTAATTAAATCTATAAATATTATACAGCTCTTGTGGCTCTTGCGAAAGAATAATTTCTCTTTTGCAGTAGTTGAATTTTAGAAGACTTAGGATAATTGAAATTCAAAATACCTGTTCCAACAGTCTGGATATTTGACTTAGTCTGATAGTTTGCATATGTGAAAAATTACATTTGAATATTTCAAGCAGTTAAGCTATCTTATTTAATGTAATACATTTACATTAGATGTTATCCGAATAAGTGGAATGCTCTTGATTATTGGAATAACTTCAGCCCTAATTCTGACATACTACAGTTCACTAAGGGAATCAGAAAAAAATTAGATTAGGTTTCTTCCAGCAACAGTTTAGAAGCACATAAGACTAAGCGTCCTGTTTCCGAGAACTGGCAATATTGACGCAACGCCGGTATTTCCTACCGTGGCTTGCAATATATTTCACTTTATCCCCCTTGTGATCTTATCATCAATAGATAATTTATCCTCCTTATGATCTTATCATCACCAGATGCTACTCCCTTTCGTAGGTCACTTGACAGCTGACGTAAACCTTTTAGCAGTACCACTAACGATATGGCCTGTTATTTCTTTAAGCAAACTTGGGCGCGCTAAGGCCCAGGTCTTTAACCTGGCATTTATGGAATTTCTAAATTGTAATCTCAAAAACCACTCAACCGATTTTAATTATTATTTTACCACTGCAAAATTCTATACTTTCTGAAGGACATGGGCCATAAAACACCTTCTAATCTGAATTCATAAATTACTAAAAGACCAAAAAGGATTTACAAAGCTCATGTACTAGAATACGAACAGAATGGAAAGAGCGTACTTGCAAAGAAGGCTTCTTTCCGTTGCATGGAATAGAAAATAGTTGTTGTTAGTGCACAGAAAATGCATGTAAAATAAGATAAATTCCGCCGATATTCCATTATATACACGGCCATGATTTAGAAAACAAAAGAAACGGAATACGCAGTAAAATAATTCAAAACAAATTGGAATCGAATTTCTTTATAACCGTAAGATATGCATGCAACGCCAAAATACTTTAACAACCCTCATGTAAGAGTTTTGTTTTATTTCCTTTGCACTTATGCTTTAATCAAGTTCATTAGTAGGGCACACTACATAATTGTATAAATAGAGAAAATCGCTAACATTAGAAATCCATGAACCGATATTTCATAATTAACAACTAAGAATATTGATTTTCTGATAGGTGACAGATTATGGATCTCTTCCAAAGACAGTTGGTGTCCTGGGAGTGTGGAATCTTCATGTTCACCAGCTTCATCTCTATTTCGTTGTATATGTAAAGGGTTTCTACATAATGTGAAAACTATGTAGCTTTTATGTTATTAAACGACTACGGGACCAAAGACGAGATATAAAGGTTTAAAATTTCACCCACTGTAATCACCGAAAACACAACTAGATCATTCCGACCGAAGACGGTTCCACCGCCAAAGGACACTTGTAGGCCTTGTACCATTCCACAACTTGGGGGGAGGGCAAGGAAGTCAGATGTTCCGTGGATGTTTCACATCCTTTTGCGTCAATATCAGGATATTTCTTATCCGTTATTAGGAACAGCCGGGCTGTACGACATTACAGTAACAGGTGGTAAAGGGGAGGATTAACATATAAGTCTAGATTCATTGTTAAACAGTGCCATAAAGAACGGGAGGAGGGTTTAAAAAGTTAACCATGCAGCGTCGGATAATCCAGTTAGTACTTTATGAATGTATTCATTAGCAAAAGTAGCAACTACATTGCCAAGTTACAACGCACTGCAATGTACACGAAATTATGACATAAAGTCTTATCTTAACAACGTTGTCATTATCATCATCAGTACTATCGTGTGGTGAGAAATGTAGTGCAAATATTTCATTGAGTTTTTGCATAAGTGACCAGAAATCACAGCTAAATATGCTTAAAATAAAGGCAATCGTGTCAGGGTTACTCAGTTGCATGAGTTGTAACCTGCAAACACTTTCAGATATGCAGCTTAAAACGAATGCAATGTTCACACAAAAAATGTGTACTTTATGTAATTATGTAATACACACATTTAAGTAAATCAAATAATATAACGTAACATGTAAATTACACACACAGCACTCGCCATACTTTTATTTCAAATATTTCTATTTGTATAAAAAGGTAATAGTTGTCAAATAACAATGTGATGTTATTAGGTAGAGTTTTAAAACTACCGTAGGCTACCGTAGAGTGCCATAAGTAAGCGTAGACTACGATAGCTTTCCTAGTAGAATTGGTCAGTTAATATCCTACCCGCGTTACTTGTACGTTAGGTGTGTTGCATGCCTATCGGGCGTTACGTTATATCGATCGCTTTGTTTACGTCGAGGTCAGTGGTTTACTAGATTCCTCTAGAAAACGGAAGCGTTGAACATGGGAGGATCCATAGAAACAGGCTTTCTCCTGCAAAAACCGAAAAGTTAGTTTCCGTGCAGGTGAACTTATCTTATATGGAAGACAATGAATATGTGCCTTCAGAAATCTTTGGAAGCTCCACTGAGTATACTACAGTTAAGATCGTAGACACGGATAGTGATCACCAGTAATGTCATTTTGAACCGAAAAGTAGAATTTTTATTTTGATCACAGTATCCAAAGTCATGATCACAGCTTTTGGTGGTCATAATATTTTAATTCCTCATTAATTTTCTAAATTCGCTGCATTTTGTGTTATGTTTCTTTCCTTACCAATGCTACCAATACTACCGGTAATCCTAACATTTACTACGGCATTTATGTACTGTACTAAAGCTACCGTACCGTAGTTTGGTAGAGCGCAACTCCAGATTTAAGTGATAACTCCTGCTAGAAGTTAACCAGAAATCAAGCTAAAAAGCTACACAGTTCCTAGAAAGATGATGTTCAGAAGGAACTGCATTCCACAATACTATTAGGACACCAAAAGGTATAGATCATTCATGTATTATCTTATTCCTTCGTTTCAGTCGTATTTAATGAGTTTTAAGTAGCTGTCTACACATCCGTCACATGTTCACTGATCAACATCAGAGTATCACCGCCAATGTTACCGCCATGATTTCTGTTTTGTTATAATAATAATTAATGTTTAAGTGTGGTTAATCGTTTAAATTATGTTTACATTTGTAGATGTTTTTAAAGATAGAAGTCATGTACATTCATTTTGTGTATGGGCAACTGATCATGATAGCTCAGTGATAAGTATTGGACTTTTTAGTCTAATGTAACTTACTAACTTGGTGCGTACACACGATTAGTGTGAAAAAGCTATTATTAAAATATAAATTAAGTCTAATGGTGGCTAATCACAACATCCGGAAACCAGAAGCACTGCAACATAGCAAAGTCGCCTTTAAAGTACGATCTCTCGAGCATTTGATTTCGTTTTAAAGGCTTACACGATACTTGAATCAGACAAGAATACGTGCACGGGCAACTCGCAATAGTAGCTCAAGCGGTAAGAGCATTGGCACGGATGGTGGAAGATCCTTAGTTCGGTCCGATCCGTGACATCTGATATTTCAAGTCTGATTCAACTAAAAAATATTGTGCACACTGCGTACACAGTTGTCGAATGAAGGAACAGCTCACGCATTCCAAAGGAGAGCTTAATGTCAGTACTTCTGCAAAACGTCGGGAGACAAACGTATTCTTAATCATATAAGGCTACTAATTCTTTTAAAACTTCTGCTGTATTCCATAAAATAAAGTTATAAGATTTATTTTCAAGGGTTAAAATCGTTACCTTCCTAGGTTCTCAACGTGAATTTAAACTTTCTACCTTATTCCTCTACAATTTGAGAAAGCAGGATCGCACACAACTGACAATCGTTATTGACAGGTGATAAAAGATGTGATTTCACTTTGTTTTATGATAAGAAAGGAGATACAAGATACACAGCTTTCCAATATTATGCCAAATCGAAGGCATGTTTCAGTTATCACCGAACACGGTGCCACAAAGTTATAAATTGATTTTGTGTCTCGGTTTCAAGTCATGCTCGCTGTCGACGGAAGATTGGCTCCAAATGCATAAAATATCTATGTAGAATATATCTACGTTCTCTGTTTTATCACCGGTTGACCAGTGTGTCTCCTCGGTAGGACTTGTTAGAGGGCAGCCTGTTTCATTGCCATCATTTTCCTGTAGTATGTGTTAATTTAGTTTATGGCTTCACAGATAGTTGTTTCCCAGCTCTTCCTCAGATTTAGAATAACCTCTTCTTTCATTTCTTCCGCAAATGATACAGATTTCGTGTACGTAGAACAACGTATTCAGCTATTTCCCTAAGTTGAGTTATGTTTTCTATCAAAATTTGTATAACAGAACGCAACGCTTCTGCACACTTATAAAACCATAGACAATAATGAAAGTCTTTGCTCATCTGCGGAATTACCGTCATGTCATTCAATCAGCTTTACTTATTCCTCCCAAATATTTTTATAAACATCAATGAATCTACGTATAGCGGTTTTGCAGTGGCAGGAATGATCGTGATCTGTTAACTGTGGACTTCCGTTACTAAACCGACGGTGTGTAGAGCCCGCCGTATGGGTTAGGTCTATTGTAGTCTTCTGCCCAAACGCTTTCATCTTCCTCTACACATATGAATCGTTAACTTAATGTTGTTTATCATTTAACATCTTAAATATTATACTATATACCAAGAATTATTAACTTTTTCAGTTAAATAGTGATTCGGAATAGTGATAAACAAGCTGAAACTAGAAATAAATCTAAGCAATGACAGTTTTACTCTAGAAATAACACATACCACTAGTAGATTTAATTGCTGATATGGTCAACTTCTACAAGAGAAAACGCGCCTCCTATAACATCTAATCGCTCGTCTTTCCTAAAACACGAATGAAAACTTAAGTTTAAGAATTACTTTCCACTACTCATTTGTTAGTTTACGCATGCGCACTCTCTCCCCTTCTCCAATGATGATCTCAGCCTGCAGTTGAGATACCACCCACTACAAGAAGCAGTGAAATAGCTGCTGCTGTGCCACACGCTTTTTCTCTCCGGTTTCCCCCACCATGTTTCATTCCACCGATGCTCCATCATCACCTTTCCTATCATTCATCTCTCATCTGCATCTATCATCCACTTCCTCGCTCTCATACCGGGCGTGTGACTGATCACCCACCCTAGTCTCTCCCTCTCTGATCCGTAGGCCTTCTGCCTCCGTCAGGCGTCTGCCCCGGGCGTTGTCAGACGTCCTGGAGAGTGTGAGTCCTCGGATGGACGTTAAGGAGAGAAGGATTCGGCCCAGTTGGGCTGTTTGGACCTTGTAGTTAGTTTCAATAATAATAATAATAATAACAACCTAAACGCGACTAGCTGACCTGGGTCGACCAACCCAAATGTGCATGATAGAAGTGAGCAACCATCCAACCAATACGGGGAGATAATGCACTCAGCACCAAGCTTCTACCAGTCGGAATATTGGTGTTTGTCACCTACATATGGCTACCTAAAACAGCTCCTCAAATTCCTCACGATTCTCAATGGGCAGCGGTCCTATACATGGAACGAAAAATTCGCATTCTCATGGATGAGTTGGAACCTACGCGTATTCCATGGAACAATAACTACTAAATTTAAGTTAATTAAATTATATACAGTTATATAATGAACGATTGCTTTTGTACCTCCTGCGGAGGCAACATCCACTTTACCGGGGAATCAGTTTGCCCCTTCCACCCCCGCAGCAGTCCTTCCACCTCGTCGCAGTAGCCGCCAACACCAGGGCCTCCACCAACCGTTTCCACACAGTCGCTCTCCTCTGCATCACACCAATGCTAGACGTAACCCGGTGTGCTCGAGGTAAAGAGGTCCTGAACATCTCCAAGCACACTGCCGCATTGAGGAGGATATCTCCGCGCCGTGCGCCTACAACTGAAGACACGCTGATCTTATCAACCTTAAGTTGCACTTTATAGAGAAGACACTTACAGACTCGCAATCCTACGTCACAGCTTTCCTCCCTATTATACAACTGCAAATTAACCAGCTAAACGACGTTAGGCACGGAACAACCAACCAACCACAACTTTGCTACTCAGAACCACTATTACAATCCCCAGACCATCAACAACAGGATACACACCGACCATCTTCTACCACTGCTGATTTTTACCAGACTCTCTACGCTCCAGAAGCCTCCGCCGCCGTGCACTACCAGTATGCCGCCACCAACGTTACAATCAGCCACCAAGAAGACTTCCACCTTACAAGTGTTGTATGTTAGTTGAGAAATAGCATTAAAATAGCTCACAGTAGAGATACATACAATTTAAACGTTTAACTTTTTCTATAAAATAGAAATACCGAATTTTGGTTAAAGTAGGACCTGGTTTTATGCCTTTGGTTATTCCACGTATTTATTTTCTCAGAAATAATAACCTCTGAAAATGAGGTGGAATAAAGCAGGATGATTCATAATTCACACTAATTCAATGTCTATATAGTAAAACCCACAGTACCATTGTCGTTGCAGGCGAGTGTTTAACGTGCTACTTTCTCATTCCAGAGGTCCCGGTTTCAATTCCAGGCTTGCAAGGGGGGATTAGAACACTTTCCTACTCTTAGCAGAGTCTGGAAATATGATGGTGGGAGAAATTGAAATTTGTTTGAAATAAATATAGTATAAAGCCCTTAGCCAAATCCCTAAAGAAGTGAGCCAACATCAATCAATTGGTTTAGGACAGAGTATCACCAAAAGGTGTTAAAATGGATATATAAATGAAGCAATAAAGCCAAAAGATACACTGCTAAAATAAGAATTAAGGTGAAACATATTGCATGGCCTATCTGAAGAAATCGTTAATACAGAGCGAAAAGTCGTATTTAGATTTCATACTTGTACACCTATACAGATAACTTACCAGCAATAGGTATTTCAAATGTTAAAGGAGGTGAATATTCCAGAACTTCAAAATAGCCCTTAATAGTTTTACAGATATGCAATTAATACGGCCAGAAGATGTGTTACCGCCTCATTTTGGCATAGGGATGAGGAATATCTTGTAACAGCATTTCAGTAATGGATTGGCAGTCGTAGCAACATAGAATGGCTACTCAGATCTTGTGATCTGGTACCATGCGATTTGTCGCTGTAGTGTATCCTGGAAAATTACATAAGTCGCAACAGGCAGTCAATCGTGAAAATCGATGAAAGTCGTGGATTACGTTGTTACTTCTGTACGCCAGTGACTAAACGGTGTCCACTGTGCGTTGAGAAATAGGGCCTGCAGTTAGAAAAACCTCTCGGAAGACACGTGTAATCAAATATAAATTACATGTACGGGCTGTTGGCGATGCGACTTTATGTCCACACTGTAAATACAACGGTTTGGCCTGAGAAGTAATTTGAATAAGCATTTAAGTAAAATATTATCGCTCACTTTCATTTACTCTAAAGTTCTTAACGATGAAATTCATTGAAGTAAGCAGGAACAGCTCTTTTCACTTTTAGCGGGCATGTTTTGTTTTTTAATCATATGGTGAATCTCACGGGAACACATGCTAATAGGATGGATTAGAACTTTTTTTTTACAAATATTATTTTGCAGTCCTGCTTACTGCGTTATTCTCTTGTCAAAAACAATAATTAAAACAGAATTATTTATCCAAGCTTATTGTACAAGGAGGAGAAACAATTTCGACACTGAAGGCTTCAGCATCAACACCATTATTAAGCGGGAGTGTTACGTTGCAGGGCTTATGTATTCAATAAATTAACAATAGTTATAAAAGCTATACAAGGGAGCCTTTTAAAGAGAGAATTAAAGTCATATAATTATGTTTAACAGTTCTGCATATCCTGCGGATGAAAGCGCAATTAAAAGTTAATGGGGATGTTTAATAATTTTTAAGAGATTTATGCATTGAAAATCTCAGAAAATTTATATCTAAATTATAATTCACCTTAAATGATTATTAGGATTCTTAATTGTATACCTATCAGATAATTTGTCTACCTTTTCGTCTACGTAAGATATTTGTGTGCTCAAGTAAATCCTTCATGTCCTCCTGTTTCGGAACCACTATTTAGAGATACACAGATGTTACGATTAGTTCAGCTACTGTGCTTGGGGTACAAACTGCAGGAAGCCAATATTCCACCTCGGACTGTGTAGTTCTTTAAAGGATAAGCAGGTGAAGTGAAATATTTTCTTTCTTCCCAATTAATCAGCATTTCTAAACGACCGTCCCATCCAATGACACTTCTACAGTTTACTATTAATTTGTCCGAAGTACCGCGAAGAACATAGTATCCATGGAGAAGCATTCCAACTGCACATGCACATGTCAGATATATTTTGAGGTCACAGTTGAGGACGCACAATTTTTTAAAATTAAACATGGACGAAACATAAATTAGGATTAATAAGATATATAGTGCCTTTAGCGATTTCGTTTTTAGTTAATCTTGTCACTAATGCTTTTTGAGTTGTATTTATTACTACTATTTAATTGCTTGTAACAGGATTTTTATATACAAATTATAAACAAACAACTGAAGTTTTGTAGTGAAATAATATGTGATGGGCATGTCTTTAACTTATAGTTTTATATGGAAAGTTTGGCTTGAAATTAACGTGCCAAAAGGGTGCCGAAAAGTGAAATTAAAATATAGAATACATTCATATATAGGTATACCTCTCGCACATAAATAAATACATAATTATAATAAAATGTGCAAACATTTTTTGTTTAATGTAAATGGATTACCAAATGTAATATAGGTATTTGTTGCTATATTAAAAGATGTCAGTAATACCATAGAGATTAAGAACGAAAACTACTGGTTCTTAAAATAGCGTGCCTGCCATAAGCACATTACAAGAAAGCAGATAAGAAATCGTTTTTATATACTGATTTAAAAGAAACTGTAAATAACATGCTTTAAATGAAGTTCAAAATATAAACGGTCTTCTACCCTGTTTCTGCCACAGAAATGATGCACCTGAAATTTAACAATATGTATATTTACCCTCTCGGTAGCTTCCGTCATGTAGTCTTTAACGTGATCTGGTTCTCCCAGCACTTCGTTTGGCGTAACAGTTTTACTGACATCTGATTGCTCCGTATAACATTATGCATATACGGTGTGTAAAGAAAAAACACCGACAACGCTTAGTATGTTGGGCAGGACATTAAAGAGCCGTCCTCCGTGGTCTAGGGTACCATGCTAGCCTCTAGTTCCCGAGGTCGCGAGTTCAAACCCGGCGGAGGTCGATGGACTTTTACGGGCGTTGAAATCCTTAGCATGACTTCCTTCGGAAAAGGAAGTAAAACCGGTGGTCTCGTGTCGTATATTTACGGCACTTAAAAGAACCTCAAGCCGGATAAAGAGGGCCCTGAGGAAAAAATTTCCGGTCTTTCACGCCCAATGTAGAATCGTACGCTAAGAACCACAGTAGCTAAGGAGCGTCCATAAATAAAACTCAATTTAGTTTAATTTGGGACATAAAAGTGAAAATTTTTCTACTAGGAACCCATGTCCAGAAATACATGTTTGGACACTGTGGGGCGTCGAAGTTTGCGAACGGTTCGGATATGTTGATGGGTGCGCGTTCCACATTTCATTAAGAAACAAACACATCACACCGTGCACTAAATTACAGAAGGGGTTCAAACTGTTGACCTCTTACTTGAATGCGGAGCGTACATCGGTGGTGCAGAGACAGACGCACATGGTTAAATAAGTGTTCAGTATTGCAGTCGCAGCGTGGGTTCGTGCGATAAGGTACCCGTCTGATGTTACAGCGGTAGCATACACGATAATCTTCATGACACCCCACAGAAAATAGTCAAGAGGTGTAAGATCAGGTGACCGTTGTGGTCATGGACAAGTCCCTCTCCACCAATCCATGGATTGGATTATATGGCTTCAAAGTAGGCTGAAGCTCCGTCGTGTTGCAGTCACATTACCTGACGAACCTGTAGTGGTACTACATCAAGTAGTGTAGGAAGACAATCTTGCCAAAAGTGAGGCATGTTGGTCCTGTTAGTCTGGTTGGCAGTAGATACGGCCCAATGATCTGGTCATCAATTATCCCAGCCCATACGTTCACACTGATCCTGTACTGGTTACTTCTAACCAGTTGCTGATTTCGTCTGCCCAAACATGAATGATATGTAAAACTTTACGCCTCACACCGTCCAAACCATGTATTTCGGCTATGGGTTTCGTCTTGAAAAATGTTCACTTTAATGTCCCGCCCAACATACTGAGCGTTGTCGGTGCTTTTTCTATACAGACCGTAGGTGTTTGTTACATTTTGTGTTGTGTTAGCTGAAAACCCGAAAACAGCTTTCCTAACTATTCCTCCGCAGTTTTATTCGAGTCCTCTTTTTACTTTAAATTAAACGTCAAAAAAATGCAATAACTTTCTTACCGTTTTGGGTCACAGCAAGCTGCGATTCTGTGAGAATAGGAGTCTCAAGCCTAACGGCGAACGCCAATCTTGAAAACTAACATACATCGGATCATTTCAACTAATCCATCTCAGATAACGCAATTATTTTCGTAATCATCTATTTACTCAACTGATAAACGTGTAACTGAAAGGTGGCATTCACGTGCCCAATTTTAATGGAAGGCGGGATGCTATATCAGAAGGCGCAGAGGAACGGCATGCAAAGGCAGAGATTTAATCTGATAAAGGATTAAAGTGCATCATAGCATATGTGTTAGGAACTCAACGAGTACGACGTTCAGATTACAGCATGCCATTGGAATGTTACATTCTACTCTCATATAGGTAATTCCAGAATTTATGTAAACAGATTCTCTTTTCCCATATCATCGTGCTAGATCAAATAAATGTCACACCTTCAGAGTGCTTCTAGTCCCGGTTGCTGACGTTTGTAGAGTAATACAAGGCCATGAGTAGGGCACGCATTCTGATCACAAGTCACCTTTTAGTTGTTGCATTATGGGCACTGCTAAACTATACATAAGCCCTTACCATCGGTCCCAGATTATAAGAATACATCTTTGTTAGGTCATTTTATGTCTTTTTCTACTTTTAGGGCAATTTATACGATTTTGCGTGATTACTCAGTTATTTTATTGCCTTTACGTCGTTATTTAGTAATTTTCTTGCATTTATATTCAAGTATGGCTGTAAAGTCTTCTTTATAACTATCTCATACTACTCTTATATCTACTTTTTCTATTTATATAGCAGTTATATCCATCCATAATTAAACATATCTCAGGTTTAGGTCATTGCCGGCCCTCGTAGCCGTGGCGATTGAGTGTACAGCTTCGGCGCTCCGCCAAGCAGATTCGATTCCCACCATGGGTATGGGTATGGGTGTGGGTGTTTGAGTGTTGTGTAATTGCGGTAATAAGTGGTAAAGAATAAGTAAAACACAGTAATACTAAACTGGGTAAACAAGGGAACTTAGAAAAAAATAAGTTTGTAAAGATTTTTATATTACTGAAATTTTACATAAGTATTACTTTTTAAGCATCAGAAGTTCCACTACTCATCTGAGAATTAAAAGTAACTTTTAACCACATCTTTTACTCGCATTCTTAGAAGAAAATCAGATTCCTATTTAATATTTAGTCTGTAAAGGGTTACTAGTGGAAGGGGGTGTGGCTGTTGCTAGGAGAACCGGTATTACAGTTACATGTGAATTCATGTCCCAAACTGCGGATGGATAGGTCAGCTCTCCAACTTTTGTGTTAATGAATGCGTACACTTAGGTTGCTATCCTCATTGGCTGTAAAGTCTTCTTTATTCGCAATTATTTTTGTATAATCTGAGAACACAAAGGAGTTAATGCTACAGTTTGTAATACCTGCTTCAAAACCAATTTCCTTAATTTTCTTCTTGGATTCCTCAAATAAAAACATGGAACACATACATCTTTAGTTGTTTTTCTGAATTATCTCATATTATTCTTGTATCTACTTTTTCTATTTATATAGCAGTTATATCCATGCATATATTAATTTATAAATTAAACATATCTTAGCTTAGGTCATCTGTTGTAATTATTATGTCATTTTTTAAAAAAAAATAGGGTCAATGGTTAGGTCGTTTTCAAATATATTTAGGCCATCAAAATCCGGGCATGAGAAGTTTTAAGCATTCAGTATACTTTATGACCATCACATCAAAGAGACGCTAAATGATTTACACAAGTAAGGTGTAAGATAGGAGTCCAATGGCACTGGAAGTCATCCGGCGTTTTCCGGAATACAGCAGTGTACTCGAAAAACAGTATAAAGGTGGGTGTATTTGAAGTTTCCAAGAAGATAATACATTACATACCTGCGTCAACTGGGCTGACTGCAGCCAGTGCTATCTTATAATTACAGTGAAACCTGTCCAAGACGGAAGAGACACGATCCCCCGTTTTTGGCGAGTTTTCCGTATTATTCAGACGCTTCGTACTTTCTTCCTATCCATGTTTTAAAAAATTAATCCCAAACACCATGCAAATACTTTCGATGTTATACATGTTATTAAAACCACTTATTTCAGCACATATGCAGTTTTCTATTCACTGCATAACAGGTACATAATTAGTGTTACATGCATTATTTTAGTTTCTCGTCCTGATGCACTCATTATGCCTTATTCATTTTAAAAGCTTGATAGTTTTGCGTGTTGCCACATTTGAACTGTAGCATTATTTCTTTCACTGTACGTTTCTCTTTCTCCTTGATTCGATCATTTTCACTTTATCCTTGGCGAAAGCGCAACATTTTTATGCGACATCCTTTTATCATTTCTCACAACGCAACGTTCCAAGAAGCAGTCATCACTTAAGAAAAACACTCATTTGTGATTGTAACCTCTTTCTTTCAACCTTGACGCTATCTCTGCTCAGATATGCACATTTACAAATAAATATAATTTACCATAATGACCTACATTTGCAGTTTACTCAGAAGTATGCCCCAAAATAGAATACGTAGAGCATTTGCAGTTTCCTTAGAAGCACTGCATATCCCAAAACAAATGCGTTTTAATAGATTATATTTCGGTTTTAAGCAGTGGCAGACGTTTCCGTTTGCACGTTGGGAACCTTCCGTATTAATTAGTAAAACCCAAACATAAAATATATAATTTCCACCGGGACCGAAACTTTTTTCTGAAATAGACAGGATTCTGATTTATCCAGTGTCCAATTTGGGCATATTTCACTGTATTATTAGTTTATTAGCCATTTGCGTAGTAGATTAGTTTATTTAGTGATGCTAGTAATGGCCAGTGTCATATCAGCATCTCCTGTGTAACAGAATTTGTACCACAGAAGTTGCTTTACAAGCTAGTAGTATTTCTGTATACTTAAATGCACACAAAACCGCCCAATTTCGAATATTGCATTCTCCAATGTGAATGAAAATTTCCTGAAAGGATACCAGAAATATGCAGATAGAGAAGGACAACGTTTTCAGTATCTCTTATGATAAGGTATGTACTTATTATCATTATAATTGCAATTGTAACTATGAGAACCTGAGGCAGTTGCGGGTATATTCTGTTTCGATGGGAGTACGAGCTGCGGCTGCAGGCGCGCGAGCAACTGTGCAGTGGCCACAGTCTGAAGGAAAAGCACTGTATACTAGGGATGGGCAGAAAATAACGTAACGGTTACCAAAGTAACGAATACTAAGTAACTAGTTACCCATTATCGGTTACAAAAGTAACGAATATAAAGCAACTAGTTACCCAATAACGGCTACCAAAGTAACGAAGACAACTAGTTATATTAACGGATACTGAAGGAACGAGACAGTTACTGAGCCTGGATGACATCATTCATTGCATGTGCGCGGCATTTGTATCGCTTATCAGGAACCAGTTGCTTCAATATTTTTTTACAACTTGAGTCATCCTCGCACGGAGTTGCAAGTACATATTTATTTATTACAGAGTGTTGCTTATCGCTTCGAATATAGGTCACAGGCCACAGATGATAGGTCAGTTAGCACTGCATTGCATTAAGATGGTTATTCACATACGACTGTAGGTCTACATCGCGGTAGATGGGTATGAATAAACAATTAATGCCATTTGGTAGTAAAATATGTGTGGGCCGCTACACTCAAACAACGATATCGTTCATATTGAAACATAGTTAGGATATGGGTGGGTAGTATGGGAAACTTAAGGTGTTTTGCTCGTAAAACTGCAATTTTACATTAGAGTAACCTGAAACTACCACCAACTAATACGTTATAAGCACCCTGAGCTATCAGCACACTGTTAAATTTTTATAACCATTATAAATATTATTTAAGTGGAGTAACTTGTATGACATTTTGTTAGTATTCTGAATTTTGGCGGGTAGTATGGGACAAGGTAGTTAATTTAAAACAAACTGGAAAATTGTTGATATACTTTTATTTAATCATCACGAATGACAAATAGAGACACTACACAAATTTTCAAGTTAAGCACTTTCATCAGTCTTAGTTTTTACTGAAATTGCAATGGCCACAAAAATAATAAAGATCATCTTCAACATCTGCACACTCTTTATGTCCCATACTTCAAATTTGTAGCACTGAATCCAATTTTCATTGAAATTTCAGATGATGCAGTCTGTTTTTTCACTGTGTTTATTCACTTTAGACTTTGGCATGCGTTTTTAGGTGTTAGGATTAGGCGTTTTGAAATTGGAACTTTGTTTTTATTCATTAGGCCTATATTGTCCTTGTTTCACAAGCAACGTATTCTTGTAGGGGCTTGAAGTTAAAACTTCACACTGTTGGGCTTTTCTTTTTCGTAAATTCAGTCGTCTTTCACTGCAGGCTGGAACTGAAGGGCTTCATAAATGCCCTATCCAGAGGCTGGAGCTTATGTGACGTATGTGGTGGGATGCTTATCATATGGACATTGTTCTTTCGTGCAACTTCAATCACTTGGAATTCCTTGTGACTGCTGTGACCATCCAGGATCAACAACGCTGGATCTGATGGAGTTAGATGAGTGTGTTGGATGAAGTGTTGAAGCCAGGAAAGAAAAATGTCTCCATTCATCCTACTGCTTGAGTTGGGAATTGCAATGCTGTCACTTGGTTCCGCAATCATTCAGTCTGTCATTCATCATTTTGCGCGGAAAGATGAACATAGGTGGAATGAACTGACCAGCGGCAAATCAAGGTGACATTTTCCCCTCTCTCATCTGAAGTCAGCTTCCCTACTTGATGTTCACATGACCTTCTCGTTCACATGTACGCACGACACACCAGTTTCATCTTCATTGAAAATCTTAGATGGATGAAATGAATGAGTTTCCATCAAGGTAGACAGATTAGAAAAAAATCTATCCACTTATTGAATGCCACTGCTCTCATTAAACTCGTGGACTGTGGTTGTCTGGATGCCTGTTCATAAAAGAATAATAAACGTCTTTCACAGCTAGCTTTTTCTCTTTGTTGATCTGTGATCAATTTTCATTTCACTTGCAAGGTCATATGCAAGTTTCAGAAATTCCTTGCGAGTAAAGGGCATTAATCTGGATCCACATGTTTAATATGCTTCACTAATTCATCCTCGAATTTGGATTAAAATGTAGGTTTGAATCTACCCAGCTCTGCCTGCATTTTTACTTCCACTCCTGATTTCAATTTAGAAATTTTCCTCTGAAGTGTGCTTTTTGACACCTTAAAATTTCGCGCAGCTTCCCTTATGGTCATTTTTTGTATCGACAACATTCTTTACGGCATCTGCCATATTAACTTCATCCCACTCTCCTCTTCCGGAAACCTCAGGCATCATCTTAAACTTCGGCATTGTGATCTGAAACGAAATATTACTCTGTATATTTGTCTCACACTAGCCGCCGAGTCTACTGTCCCATATTAGCCGAAACGCATTAGCAAAAGGAATGAATCACCATAACGAAACTACTGTATTCTGATGTGTTTATAGCACGTAAAAATAATGTTCCTTACACAGGGGTGCAATCACCACAAAACAACATTCAAGTCTCTAACCTGCAATAACACAACACAGCTCTGAAGTTAAGATGCAGCAGGAACTTGTAACACAATTCACACAAAGGAACCGCTCACATCCACACTTGCCAACGTAATACTTCGAACTGATTATGAGAAAGCATCATTAACAATTCACACTGGGTACCGTAATTATCTGCCATTTACTGTACAACCTTGGAAACACGAACTGTCCCATGCTACCCGATGTCCCATCTTACCCGATCTTACCCTACATCTAATCGTTACTTGTAGCCATTAATATAATGTAACTGTGCACGTGATAACCATGAAAGTAAATAACTTAATCGTAACTGGTAACCGTTACATGTAACCGGTAACGCACTCTAACTACGAGTTATAAAACCGTTATTGGAAAATAACTGTCACATCCCTACTGTATATAATAAACAGTAAGCGTATTATTGTATTTCCGTGATGTTATCCGGAGGCAAAATTGATACATTCCAGCACTATTATATTTAAAATTACCTCTTTATAAGAAAAATTACTTTATTTATAGACAGTCAAGCTACTGCCGATATATTGTACTCACGCTTCCGTTGCACAGGATTTATATTGCTCCTCCTTTCTCCTCATACCCCGAAGACTTTCGTTGGAATGTAGTATCCGTGATTGTGGCTTGGAAAAGTATCGCGTTCAAAACGTAATGCAGTGTAATGTGGTGTATTTTATTAGCGAAATAAAGTTCAACTCATACAACGTGACTCAAATTGCAATGCGAAACGTACGCGGTACAACGCCATCGTCTAAAAATGGTAAGAGGAGCTTGATTAGAATCATAAGGAATAGTTTTTAAGCATTCTTGGGGGGCTAAAATAGTGGGGAAGTGACGGGATGCGATAACTCATGTGCCGATTAGCCGCTGTTTTGATTTATCCACGAAACTTCTGACCTCCGTTGCCGTGGATAATCAAGTCGAGAGTATAGTTTATTATGTTTAATACAACACTACTTTAAAGGTAATCCTTAATATCAAATCAAAACAATAATTTTATTTTTCTTATTATGATGTAATAGGTTGAAATGAATCCTGCATAGGTAATTGTAATACAAGAAAAAATATCCCGTTCATAATATTGTTATTAACAGTAATGAATATATTTGACAAAACATGAAAACATACAGTAAATGTGAAATATTATTAGTGTATATAATTGTTGAATGTGATAAAATAATTACCTACCATCAATTAAAATATATGAAAAATATTAATTATACATTTTACTGCAATTATTTTAGTAGATCATACACATAACTTACTGTTCTATTGTTGGTAAAATACAAATGCAGTCATTTCCAAATTTTAAATGCATTTTTCAGAAAGCAATAGCTTGGTCTTGCAATGAACTAAGGCATCATAAGGCTATAGTGTATATACAAGTGGTATTCATGTTAATTTGTCTTTTAAACAGTATGTATTAAACATAATGCATTTTTTTCATTTCCTAAAAATTTACAGAAAGTGGAAATGTCGGTGTTTGTATCTAGGTGCTTCAAATGTCAGAGAGAAGGCATTAAGTAGACTTCACTACACATTACATTCTGCCTTTAAAATACCTCTACTTTTAACATTCTACAAGTGCATATTTGATTATAATTTATTGCACTTTATGAAGCACTTACATTTCTCGATCAGTCACACTGTGATCAACAAGAACTGTTTTCTGTTAAACACAGTGCTTTTCAGACAAATATGGGGGAAGAAACTAAAATTAGCCTAGTGTGACTCTCTTCCTTAAGACCATTAATATTAACTCCAGTTGATATAACAAAAACATATGGAAAATGGCCATACATTGATGGAATGATGATTAACACATAGTAGGTTTGGACAATACTAGATACCAATATTCATTTTTGACCACCAATATACTTTATACTCAGTTTATAAAAAGGATCTGAAAGGAATGCTGATTTATTATGGCATAGTTTCAACTTTTTGTTATACAAAAACTTATAAACCGGCATAGGAATTCTTAAGCAGTTGGCTTCAAGTTATCTACACTCAAACTATTATCACTACAAAGAATGCAAGACAACAGAGGCCAAGGGTCAGTGATGGACAGATGAAAACCAGCCCAGTTGCTGTCTGCAAAGACCAAAAGATCGTAAGAGGGATGGGGATGGTTTTATAAGTACAACATTTTTACCTATTGTCCACTGACAGTTCAACCATATTTCCTTTCATCCTAGCTTTAATGCTTAGAAATTCCTATGCCTACCTATAACAAATTATTGTTATACCATTCTGAGTATGTAATTGTTAATTTGCATTCTTCAATTTACAGTAGCTCTGTAATATTATATATGATATTTCTTATTTATACTATAAGCTGACAGCAACAGCAGCAACACCAATATTAATGACTGCAACAGTTACAATAAATAGCTTTGCTTTCCTTTCTTACTTAATTTCAAGTTGCATTAAAAACTTTCTTCCAAGAAGCTTTCCATCCATAGAAAAATAAGTATCAGCAAACAGCACACTTCAATTGCTCTGCAGCTTTTATAATGTAAACCAGTGTGTTTTACTTTGAAACTCAAACAATAGGAAATTTGGTTTGTGGATTAAATTTTCCAATCCTATACACAAACACCACAATACCTTTTAATTTATCTATTAGAGACACATTAGACATAAAACACTCAAAAGCAGGTAATACCATCTGTTAACATAGTGGCTTCCAGTCTTCATTTTCTGATAATTGTCAGAAAGTCAACTAGTTCATATAGGGTATCCACACAGTTGTGCAAAAACATCTTATATGCACCTGAACCAAACCTGTCTTAAATTTCTTGTTGGTTATGTATTAGATCAATTTGCAACAAGTATGGTGGCTTTGGTTGCATTAATAACTTGTTCAACTATCTAAGACAGAAATGGCAACATCATGAAACCCCTTCTTGCAAGATTCTTTACTTCCCTGTCTAGTGTCACATGGAAAACATCATCTACCTACCTGTCTGAAGAAGAGTTGCAGAAAGTAACAATTTATCTATTGAAAGAATCAAAGATTTATTTAAAAGTGTTAAATAGTACTTTCTACTGAAGAGCTATTTGTCTACTTTAACAGTTTTTTAACATCTAATAGAACAGTCTAGGATTGTACAGACATAAACACAAAAATATTGTTTTGGGATGCATTTGAGTTTGTCCTAAAAAGTAAAAATTGAGTCTTTTCTTACATTCTTTCTCAAGTGCTCTACTTTAAATATGATAAGTATGAAGCACACTTCATATCATGTTGTTTTACATTAGTAATTTCATATTCATGATATGCAATAGATTTTAATGAAATATTTTACAACATTATCCATCCATCCATCCATCCATCCATCCATCCATCCATCCATCCATCCATCCATCCATCCATCCATCCATCCATCCATCCATCCATCCATCCATCCATCCATCCATCCATCCATCCATCCATCCATCCATCCATCCATCCATCCATCCATCCATCCATCCATCCATCCATCCATCCATCCATCCATCCATCCATCCATCCATCCATCCATCCATCCATCCATCCATCCATCCATCCATCCATCCATCCATCCATCCATCCATCCATCCATCCATCCATCCATCCATCCATCCATCCATCCATCCATCCATCCATCCATCCATCCATCCATCCATCCATCCATCCATCCATCCATCCATCCATCCATCCATCCATCCATCCATCCATCCATCCATCCATCCATCCATCCATCCATCCATCCATCCATCCATCCATCCATCCATCCATCCATCCATCCATCCATCCATCCATCCATCCATCCATCCATCCATCCATCCATCCATCCATCCATCCATCCATCCATCCATCCATCCATCCATCCATCCATCCATCCATCCATCCATCCATCCATCCATCCATCCATCCATCCATCCATCCATCCATCCATCCATCCATCCATCCATCCATCCATCCATCCATCCATCCATCCATCCATCCATCCATCCATCCATCCATCCATCCATCCATCCATCCATCCATCCATCCATCCATCCATCCATCCATCCATCCATCCATCCATCCATCCATCCATCCATCCATCCATCCATCCATCCATCCATCCATCCATCCATCCATCCATCCATCCATCCATCCATCCATCCATCCATCCATCCATCCATCCATCCATCCATCCATCCATCCATCCATCCATCCATCCATCCATCCATCCATCCATCCATCCATCCATCCATCCATCCATCCATCCATCCATCCATCCATCCATCCATCCATCCATCCATCCATCCATCCATCCATCCATCCATCCATCCATCCATCCATCCATCCATCCATCCATCCATCCATCCATCCATCCATCCATCCATCCATCCATCCATCCATCCATCCATCCATCCATCCATCCATCCATCCATCCATCCATCCATCCATCCATCCATCCATCCATCCATCCATCCATCCATCCATCCATCCATCCATCCATCCATCCATCCATCCATCCATCCATCCATCCATCCATCCATCCATCCATCCATCCATCCATCCATCCATCCATCCATCCATCCATCCATCCATCCATCCATCCATCCATCCATCCATCCATCCATCCATCCATCCATCCATCCATCCATCCATCCATCCATCCATCCATCCATCCATCCATCCATCCATCCATCCATCCATCCATCCATCCATCCATCCATCCATCCATCCATCCATCCATCCATCCATCCATCCATCCATCCATCCATCCATCCATCCATCCATCCATCCATCCATCCATCCATCCATCCATCCATCCATCCATCCATCCATCCATCCATCCATCCATCCATCCATCCATCCATCCATCCATCCATCCATCCATCCATCCATCCATCCATCCATCCATCCATCCATCCATCCATCCATCCATCCATCCATCCATCCATCCATCCATCCATCCATCCATCCATCCATCCATCCATCCATCCATCCATCCATCCATCCATCCATCCATCCATCCATCCATCCATCCATCCATCCATCCATCCATCCATCCATCCATCCATCCATCCATCCATCCATCCATCCATCCATCCATCCATCCATCCATCCATCCATCCATCCATCCATCCATCCATCCATCCATCCATCCATCCATCCATCCATCCATCCATCCATCCATCCATCCATCCATCCATCCATCCATCCATCCATCCATCCATCCATCCATCCATCCATCCATCCATCCATCCATCCATCCATCCATCCATCCATCCATCCATCCATCCATCCATCCATCCATCCATCCATCCATCCATCCATCCATCCATCCATCCATCCATCCATCCATCCATCCATCCATCCATCCATCCATCCATCCATCCATCCATCCATCCATCCATCCATCCATCCATCCATCCATCCATCCATCCATCCATCCATCCATCCATCCATCCATCCATCCATCCATCCATCCATCCATCCATCCATCCATCCATCCATCCATCCATCCATCCATCCATCCATCCATCCATCCATCCATCCATCCATCCATCCATCCATCCATCCATCCATCCATCCATCCATCCATCCATCCATCCATCCATCCATCCATCCATCCATCCATCCATCCATCCATCCATCCATCCATCCATCCATCCATCCATCCATCCATCCATCCATCCATCCATCCATCCATCCATCCATCCATCCATCCATCCATCCATCCATCCATCCATCCATCCATCCATCCATCCATCCATCCATCCATCCATCCATCCATCCATCCATCCATCCATCCATCCATCCATCCATCCATCCATCCATCCATCCATCCATCCATCCATCCATCCATCCATCCATCCATCCATCCATCCATCCATCCATCCATCCATCCATCCATCCATCCATCCATCCATCCATCCATCCATCCATCCATCCATCCATCCATCCATCCATCCATCCATCCATCCATCCATCCATCCATCCATCCATCCATCCATCCATCCATCCATCCATCCATCCATCCATCCATCCATCCATCCATCCATCCATCCATCCATCCATCCATCCATCCATCCATCCATCCATCCATCCATCCATCCATCCATCCATCCATCCATCCATCCATCCATCCATCCATCCATCCATCCATCCATCCATCCATCCATCCATCCATCCATCCATCCATCCATCCATCCATCCATCCATCCATCCATCCATCCATCCATCCATCCATCCATCCATCCATCCATCCATCCATCCATCCATCCATCCATCCATCCATCCATCCATCCATCCATCCATCCATCCATCCATCCATCCATCCATCCATCCATCCATCCATCCATCCATCCATCCATCCATCCATCCATCCATCCATCCATCCATCCATCCATCCATCCATCCATCCATCCATCCATCCATCCATCCATCCATCCATCCATCCATCCATCCATCCATCCATCCATCCATCCATCCATCCATCCATCCATCCATCCATCCATCCATCCATCCATCCATCCATCCATCCATCCATCCATCCATCCATCCATCCATCCATCCATCCATCCATCCATCCATCCATCCATCCATCCATCCATCCATCCATCCATCCATCCATCCATCCATCCATCCATCCATCCATCCATCCATCCATCCATCCATCCATCCATCCATCCATCCATCCATCCATCCATCCATCCATCCATCCATCCATCCATCCATCCATCCATCCATCCATCCATCCATCCATCCATCCATCCATCCATCCATCCATCCATCCATCCATCCATCCATCCATCCATCCATCCATCCATCCATCCATCCATCCATCCATCCATCCATCCATCCATCCATCCATCCATCCATCCATCCATCCATCCATCCATCCATCCATCCATCCATCCATCCATCCATCCATCCATCCATCCATCCATCCATCCATCCATCCATCCATCCATCCATCCATCCATCCATCCATCCATCCATCCATCCATCCATCCATCCATCCATCCATCCATCCATCCATCCATCCATCCATCCATCCATCCATCCATCCATCCATCCATCCATCCATCCATCCATCCATCCATCCATCCATCCATCCATCCATCCATCCATCCATCCATCCATCCATCCATCCATCCATCCATCCATCCATCCATCCATCCATCCATCCATCCATCCATCCATCCATCCATCCATCCATCCATCCATCCATCCATCCATCCATCCATCCATCCATCCATCCATCCATCCATCCATCCATCCATCCATCCATCCATCCATCCATCCATCCATCCATCCATCCATCCATCCATCCATCCATCCATCCATCCATCCATCCATCCATCCATCCATCCATCCATCCATCCATCCATCCATCCATCCATCCATCCATCCATCCATCCATCCATCCATCCATCCATCCATCCATCCATCCATCCATCCATCCATCCATCCATCCATCCATCCATCCATCCATCCATCCATCCATCCATCCATCCATCCATCCATCCATCCATCCATCCATCCATCCATCCATCCATCCATCCATCCATCCATCCATCCATCCATCCATCCATCCATCCATCCATCCATCCATCCATCCATCCATCCATCCATCCATCCATCCATCCATCCATCCATCCATCCATCC